>JAQIVZ010000129.1:0-106471 GCA_034700945.1 Arrhopalites spinosus
TTTTTGAAAACAATTTTTGAAGTTTCTTCCAAGGGTTTTTTTATTTTGAATATATTTCTTATCTCTTGTCACAAAGTTATATATTATTATTTATATTCGTAAAGTTGTTTTTAATTTTGAATGTAATACGTTTAAATTGTTTTTTGTCTTGTTTATTTTATTTTTTATAGTTTTTCTCCATACAACTCATGTAAAATGGAATATTTTTTTTTAATTTTTTTATATTTAAGTTTTTAACGCGTTAGAAAAACAGTGTGTGTGGCAGGATCATTGAACTTGAGAACTACGTTACACATTAGTTAAAACTTTTTTTTATCTTGTTGTTTTTACAGACATAAATATAATTTATAATAAATTTTTTTTACAGTTGAATATATATATATATGTATATATATATATATTAATGTATTGTAGATTAAATAGTTGTTATTTCGTTGCTTAGTTTTTTTTTCTTGAAACATTTTCATTTTTTTAAAAGTACATAATTCTTTTTTTTTTGATGACTCGACAGGATTGAATTTAAGATCAAGATGATGATAAAGAAGAATGAGATGAGAAAAGACTGCAGGGGATTTTAGTTTTAATTTTTCCTTTTTTTTGGTTTGTAATTCTTTAATTTTGAGAGAGAGGGATGTAAAGAGAGTTTTTTTTCTTTTTTTTAAGGCTGAAATATATACATATATATATATATTTAATTCAAGATTAAAATTATTGGACAAATTAAATCTTTTCTTTTTGTCTTTGTTTTGTAATTCAACATTTCATCATTTTCGAACAAGAAGCATGAGCATCAATTATGAACGTTACCAACTTTTTGGGAACCTTTTTGTCATTTAATTTTAATTATTATGTTTTTTCTGTACGTAATACCTGTTACTAGAATTGAGTTAGAGTGAATAATTGATTAAATTAATTAAATTTTAATTGTAATCTGTACTGATATATTTATGATACTGCCGTCTCCTTTCATTTGTTTATTTTATGGTTATTGTTAAATGTATTTATTTTTCCGGGAATTTCTAACATACGTAGAATTTCTGGTTGAATTTCATGTTCATAATTGTTTTTTTAATATACTTTATTAAGTGTACAACTAATTTGTAAAGTTGTTTTAAAATTCTTTCTCAACTTGTAACTACATTTTGTCTAAAGTTTATGTATAAACTGATTTTTTTTGTTTTGCAAACTCCCAATGTCAAGTAAAAAGTCTTTTCTATATAAATCTAGTTTTTAATATTTATTATTGTTTTTTTTGTGGAGTTTTGAAGGACTCGGCAGTATATATTTTAGTATTATCTTCTTTTTTAAATGTACTAAACTAATTTTAAAATAAATTATTCAGTAACCAGGAATCTTTATGTGTGTTCCGTCCATCATTTTTTACTCTAGCTCTTGCTCGACGTTGATTTAAGTATTAAATATTGTCAAATTAAAATTTAAACATGGTTAATTATTTTAAAATACAGATTACTCTTACACAACACAAATTTTGTTGTCTTCAACTTTTTTGTTTTGTTTTTTTTGTTGTCAAGAAAGAAAGAAAGAGTCAAAATATCTCTTGTTTCATTTTGTCACAAAATAATTTGTTCTTCCTAAAGATTGACCATGTGACTAGAATTATGAGTATAGTAGGTAATGAACAATCAAAATATTTTTTTTTTAAAATTGTGACAAATGAGGAAGAGTTGATATTAAGTGTCTTATCTTTGTCTCTCATTGGGTGGATAAATTCTAGTAATAATAATAATCATTTTAAATAGGAATCTGTATAATAGTTTGGGAGGAGGAGGGGGGTCTATATAATGCTTTTTTTTGTATATTGTATTGTAGTTTTTTTTAAAGAGTAGTTGTAGTTGTAATAGTATAGAAGATTTAACAGTATAGTTTTTGGAAGTTATATAGACTAAGTATAATATTGTTGTAGCTGAAGAAATTGCAGTAAAAGTGGTCGTAGTAGTTATAGTATAGTAATAATAATAATAGTAGTTGTTGTTCTTGTTGTATAGTAAGGGAGCCTGAGAGTGATTCGGGCGATTGGAAATCAGATTTGGCAATGGATCCTGGTGAGTCTTCTTGGCACAGACAGGGAGTCGATGAAGTGACATGCATTACTCTATTAAGACTGAGGAAGATACCGTTCCCTGTTTTTTTCAAAAAATAAAAATAAATTCATTATTATTCACATTTTTAAACAAAAGAAATATTTTTTCATAATATATAAATCTCCTCAAAGAAAATCCTTCCATTCATGACAACAAGCAAAAAATAATGAGCTTAATATTATTTTCTTTTTCTGAAAACTTTATTCCTTGCTTCCCAAATGAGGAGAAAGTAGTTAACTGTTACAAGTTGGTATTATAATAAATCCCATGTATAATGAATAATGTGGAGGATTGAGAGAGAGAGAGAAAGTTTTGTTAGTTGTTTGGCAATAGTAAATATATATTTTGATGTGATATTGATAGTATTGAGGATGCAAGGAAAGAGATTGGAGGATGGTAACAAGGAAAGGATTTAACTAATTTGTTCCTTTTTGCTTTCTCTCTGTATTTTCCCTCCTCCTTTTCAATCCCAATTGGGGCCATATTGAGTAAATAATGCCAAGTCTTTGAAATTTTCCAGTTGACAAAGTACACACAATGTCCCATTTTAAATGAATATCTTTATGAGAGAGAAAGGGTTTTATGAAAAAGGAGCGTCTCAACTTTCCATGAATTTATTTGTTGTGTGTACAGACTTTATGAAAAGAATATATATATATTCAAAATGTTTATTAGTAACGCACATGGAGAGAAGAAAAAAAATAAAAGGTGGAAAGAGAAAGTTGTGCTGTGAACTCTGACTCGGATAATAATCTTGAAAATCTGAATTAAGAATTTTCTCTAAAACTAAAACAGACTTGTGAGACTGTTCGACATTGGACTCACACGCAATCTACACTACACAGATATATACACACTGTAGGGGACTTTCTCTTTACAAAAGAAAGTCACTAAAATTTTAGACAAATGGCGTGCACCAAAAACCAACAAGAGAGAAAGAGAAAAAAAAAGTGTGCAAGTGATACCGCTTTCCTTCCTGTAAACTAGAGTAGGTGTACAAAATAAAAGAGAAAGGAGAGAAAGGAGGGAGATAATATGAACCATAATGCAATGCAGTGTTTAATCAACTTGACTTTAATATTATAAATTTATTTAAAGCTCCTATTTCACTTTCATTCTTCCTCATAAACATAGAAAACCCTTTTTTTCATATCTCCAACCTAATCTACAAGCGAGAGAAAGAGAAATTCGATAATGTTTTTCTTGTTTCAAAAAAATAATGGCAATCATTATTTTCCCTTGTAGTCAATCTCCAAAAAAAATGTTTTCTCTATTGTGTCACAATCTAGACTAAAAATTTAATTTTGAAAACATTTTAAACTTGACAATCTTTCCTTTTTCAACTTGTCCTTGTGTGGGAAAGTTTGGTTGAGAATTTGAGAATATTTGTTCTCTTTTTTAAAAAAAGAGAGAAAATAGTATGGAAAATGATGACGAATTGTCAAACGATGGTTTAGTGGTTGGTTGCTATCATTTTCAAAAAAGTTGAGAGATAAGACACACACAAGAGTTGACAAAAGACAAAGGAATGAATGTTGGAATATTGAGAAATTTACGTGAGAATGTATACAAAAGAGTCAAAAGAGAATCTGGTGAGTGAAGAAAACTTTCTTTTTTTGCAGTGATGGATGAGCTAGTTTTCTCTTCCTTCCTCCATATAAATACAATTCCGTGACGTGTATGCACAACTGTTCCTACACAAAATCCTTTTCCACGACTCTCTCTCTCTCTTTGTCACTTTTTTGAGAGAAAACTCAACAGAGAGAGAGAGAGAGAGAGAGTTGAAATTTCTCTTTTCCTCATTTTAAAAACCAACTTTATCTGCATAAAAGTTTGAGAGAGAGAAAACTGTCCGTGAGCGTTAAGATTCTTCTTGACTCCTCTTGTTATTTCATTATTTGAAAAATACATGTATAAACTTGGTAAACTTCAATACCATCTCTACCTTTCACCCATTTCCCTTGTAGTTGAGACGTAGTCTCAGTGAAAATGGGAAAGAGAAAGTAAAGTTGATTCTTTTATTTCAAAATTTACAAACAGTCTTAAGCTACGACTACACAAAAAAAACTACTCTCGCCTTCTTCATTATGACTTAAACTTTTAAGAATATATTTTTTTATTGGAGAAAGTCCAATCAGAATCCAATACCAACTTTCTCTCTCTCTCTATTTATTCCAAGAAGCAACTACTTTCACTTTCTATTGAGTGAAAAGAAGGGAAGATATTTAGGAAATAATAATTTGAACATTAAATAAATGAATTTTGTAACCCTTCTCTATTCATGACATTACCCAGAATCTCTCCCTCTCTCTCTCGTGTAATGATTTAAGGAAGTATAAAGTGTATAATTTTCTCTACAAGATAATTCATGGTTTTGTCCCGCAATATAATATTTATATTGGTTGGGGGTAGTTATGGATAATGAAAAACTTTTTTAAATATGAATTATATTTACAACATACTCATAACAAGGAGTGGGGGGAGCTGAAATTGTACACAGAAAAAATTCCTCGAGACATGAACAACACAAGGATTTGTACAGTGTACACTGTAGTGAAGTACAACACTGCATTGGGGAAGGTACACATAAAAGAGAAAGTAGAATGAAAGCAACATTCACATTACGGTTTGCCCTATTTGGCAACTTCTTCTTTCACGGCCTTATGTCGCCGAAAACGTTCTCGATCAATATCAATGCAGCGTTTCGCCTTAGTCTATGCACCAAAAACTTGGAGAGAGAGAGAGAGAACAGCTACACGGTGGTAAGATACACACTATACACATTTCATGCTACAAACTACGTTCTCGTATATGCAGTTAAAATATCTGTTTTTGCGAAACTCTCTCTCTCTCTGTGTACAGTGTACAAGAGTGTATGTGAAGTAGACAAAAGGACATGTAGAAAATTATGTCTTGTTTTGTGTGTAGTTTTGTAAGGATAAACTTATAAAATTAGTCTATACATTTATACACAACAACTATATCCCAGCAAACCATTTCTAATGGTTCAAAATGTACGCTGCACAAACACACACAAAAAAGTTTTGTGTACTCAAATTCGCATGCCCCCTTGTATTTATTTTCTACAGATAGAGAAAAGACCTTTTTTTCATACATGTACAAAAACTTTCACATGAGAGCTTTCCCTCTTTCTCCACTCAGCATACATGGATTCATTTGCACGGGGAGATTCTCCATCCCTTACAAACATTATAAGAAAAAAAGGAGAGAGAGAGAGAGGATGTGCGGACTTTGAAGTTGGTTCACAGGAGAAAGAGAAGGAGAAAACCGACCGACCGGTGAGTGTAAAATGCAATGTGCAACAACAGAGAGAGAGAGAGAGTGAGAAAGGAGTCAAGTCTCTCTTTTACTCGTCATGGGGTATAGGCTAACAGTTATATAGTTGGGTGGATTCATCTGTGAGAGAGAATGTTGGTTCTAGTTGGGGATGGGAGAAGAAATGTAAATATCATCCTCCTCTTCCTTTTCTCTTTCTCTCTCTCCCTTTATCTCCATTGAGATAATACAGTGGAAGGTTGTCTTGGTGGGAGAAAGAAACAAGGAAAAGTTATAATATGATGAGCAACTGGAAAATGGAAACTGGGGTAGTAGCCGTAGTCAGCACCTGAGCACAAATAATGTTATACTAAGGACATTCTTCTTCTCTTTCTCTCTCTCTCTCTTATATCATTATATGTGTACATACAATGATGACTCTGTAGACCAGAACCCGGCTCCAGTAGGTTCCACTCCCATTTTTTATTTTCCGCCACTTCCTTCTATTACACTCTCCTCCTCTGTAGACCCTAACCTGCCTATCTACTCCCTCCGTTTCATCTCCCTCTCCCTCTCTCTTGTATACACAACAATTTATATGGAGAGAAGAAAATCATGATCATTTCTATTGCTCCACATTCCTACTTTGCTACTTTAACATGCAAACCTCCATCACCCTCCCCCCTTCATGTTGTGTACTCTTATATCCCCCACATTTCTCCCGTACAAATATCTTCCTCTGTCCCTCCTTTAGCTCTGTAGTTTGTTAGTTGGAGACGAGGAGGAAGAAAAATTTGGATAGTCTGCCGTATTTATATGTGTTGTACGTACATAAGGGGAGGAGATGACTGATGACACTGTCATCTTGGCAGGTAGCTTCGGTCGCAGAGCATGAGCAGGAACAAAAGCTAATTTTTCATAAATTATACCAATGCCAACCAAATGGTAAATCACCCTCCATGTGTTTATGTACTCGACTCCAGTCCTCATAAAATTATATGACATGTACATATTATATGAGATGTTGTTTCATCTATTTACAACACATTTTTTTTTCTACGAGTCTTTTCTCTCTTCTTTAATCCATGAAATATTTCTTTATGGTTTCTGTCCTCATTAATTCATACCTCAAAATTATTACTCTCTCTCTCTCTCTCTTTTCTACTTGCAAGTCAGTGGTTACTTGATCTATGTCTACACTATTCACAGTTTCTATTTATTATTTCATGCTATAATTGTTGCATCTATTTAAATATTTCAAGACTTAAAATAATCATAATTATTTAGTTAAACTTTGGAAATAATAATAAAACAATTTTGAAAAAGTCAGTTTCAACAGAACTGTATTTTACTATATATTTTTTTAATTACAAAAATAGTATAGACATTGAACATGACCTGAATGGTACAAATGAAAAAAAAGGAAGGGCAAATAGTTGGCGTATCAATAGATGCAAGTGGACTGGAATGAAAGAAAAGTATGAGTCATGAAATTCTATAATTCTACCGTGTACAATAATATATAAAATGGTGGACATGGTACACATGATAATGTGTGCCAAGGAGTCAGTAGTGACTAGAGAGAGAGAGAGAGAGAGAAGTCCAATGTTATGATCCTTTGCATGGCTGTAATAAAGCTGTCGAGAAGCATTATTGTTTTATTTTGTAAGGAGGATAAAAAAAAGTAGTTGATACATGTATGTCCAATATTATTACATGCTTTCTGGGATACTTATCAAGAGAGAAAGGAGGAGGAGGAGGAGAAAGGATATAAAAATATTCGTGTTCATGAGGTAACGGGGGTACGAGTTTTGTGTGGAGATGGAGGATGTAGGTATGTGTCAATAACTCAATAAATATGTGCCCCGTCATAAATTTTTCATGTAGGAAATAACTTTCTCCTCCTCTTCCTCACCCCCCCTCCCCCCTACTTTCTTTCTTTCTTTTTTTTTGCTTGTTGCCATGTTGACGCATGGAAGACTTTCTCCATTGTCTTTGGAACAGAATTCCTAAGAGAAGAAGAAAAAAAGGGAGACTTACCGTGTGGTCAAACGTCTGTTTCTATACGAGGCGTATTGCTATTTCTAGACTTGGGATTGGCATTACTGAGCTTCTTGGTGTACTCTGCCTCGTTCAACTCTATGATATCTATCATTAACGTTATCAATTACATTTACAACTTTTTATGCCATTTTCATTATTTATTTTTTATTAGACAAATTAACCAAAAATAAATAAATTATAGAGTCAACTTGATTTTTAAAATGTTACCTTGAAGGGAGGAGCCGGACTCCGATATTGACCCAGCATCCGCTTTCGGATACCCTGCATCCCCACAAACTAAATGTCAATAAAACCATTGGTACATATTAGATCCTACTGTTTCTCCATTTATGGACACACAGTGGTTTCTTCCACTCACCGTCCGTCTCTTTCAAATACTGACACAACACACAAAAATACAAGCTACCCAAACTCTAGACAAAAAAAAGGAGCAAGACTTTCTCTTTTTTACTCACACACCTTCCGTCTGTCAAAACAAGCCAAAAAAATGTCGTCCACTCTCATTTTTATTGCCTTTTCTCCAATAGAGACACTTTTTTTTTCATCCAAGAAAATATATAACAGTTTCCTCGTCTCCTTGTATATCTCATTCAACAAAAAAAGACTGTACAAACACAATGGTACATTTTGGGCAAAACGAGTAATAAAAATTGTTGATGAAAGAAAGCCTAGTATAACTTTTTTGACATTGGTCAACAAAAGAAAGTTGGATAATACTCCTTTATATATATATGTATGTATGTACATACAGAGTGAAAGTATTATTGGTGAGTGTAAAAAAAGTGTGGGGAATTAAAAGAATTATCTCCTTGAACTTTCTCTTAATATTTTTTATACTACTTTCAACTTCATTTTAGTAAAGGAAAAGATAGAGAAAGGGAGAGAAAGTAAGGGGAAAAAAATATATTAATGGAGTGAGACCACTCCCATTGGTCAATTTGATGGTAGATAACAGTTTGATTTTTGACCACTAATAGACTAGGATTCCATACAATGGAAGATTGATAGGTAAGATTAATCTCAAAAGTGAAGATGAATGACGGTCATGAACACTCATAGAGACGCAGGCAGACAAGGACTAGAAATTAAATGAGAAAAAAAAATCATTTTCTCTCGACATTCTACACGACTGGCAATCCAAGATGTGGCAATCTCGTCTATTGTCTCTATTGTGAGAGAGTGAGAATGAGAAACTGGACGGAATTCTTCAAATTCGGTTCATTCACGCAACAAAAAAAAAGAAAGTCTACAGATAGTCAATGAAACAACTTTCTTTTTTTCTTATATTGTCTCAAAATGGACAACTCTTCCATATTATTTAACATTAACAGACAGACATTTCCCAAAAAGAAGGGAAGATGAAGAAAAGTGAGTAAAAAAGAATGCAAAAATGTAGGGATTGGGGGGTACAATTACATTGTTAAAAATTAGTTAAGATAGAGAGAGAGTTAGTTAGATATAAAAGAGAAAGTTACAAGAAAATGGAGGGTTCCCCCTCCGTTGTTATTGTTTAGAAAGATTATGGAGAAAGAGAGAATACAAGAAATGCACATGAAAAAAATTGCTAAAAAAACGAACCTAGTGTACCGGGTAGGTACGGGCAACTAGTGACGTGGTTGAAGTTTTGCGACTGCATCTCTTCCTGGTCAGTTTCACGGTGATAAAAGTAGTTAAAGTTGGAAACGATGACAGGCACGGGTAATGCGATTGTCAAGACTCCGGCTATGGCACACAGGGAACCGACTATCTTACCCCAGACACCCACAGGCCTAAACATATGACATGTCAACATTAGTCTCATTGAATTTCCCTTTCAGTTGGACAACTAAAGGGGATAAAACCAGCCCAGTCAGGTTTAAACATTGAAAAAGGATAATTTTTTTTTTGATACAGATGTGCCCTCATGCTCATGCTATGCTGCTGTGAAGCTTAAAAGCGTCATTCCCAAACGAGTAACTAAGAAAAATAATAAAATCTACCCAATACAAAACATAAATTGTAAGCATAACAAATTATATTGTTGCCTTTGCATCTCATCAAAGAAACTATTTTCAAAGAAAATTTTAAAAAACATTTTTTTGCGACTCAATTTTAACTACAAAATTAAATTTTCGAATCATCACCCAATGTCTACAGTGCTCAATTTTATTTTTTAAAATCTAATAAAGGCGCGTGTGTGTGACATGTCAAAAAAAGAGTTGGAAGCCAAAAATGTGGGGGGAGGAATAAAATAAACTATTGAACTAAATATCACAGTAAAAAAACTGAGAAGGGAACATCCCGCTAGGATTGTGTAGTAATTATAATTCATTCAAAGTCTAGTCTCTTAATATTTAGTAGATTAAGCGGACAGTATAAATATGTATTAACTAATAATCGATTTTATATACATTTTCACTACTTTTATTCTTCTACTACAAATTTTTTTATACTTATGGACCATGGGCTCATCTTTATCGATTTTGCAAAAAAAAAAAAGAATTTTTCTCTAAATTTATCCTATACTAAAATACAGCCATGGGTTTGTTCTCTTCCTCTGTACAAATATTAAAGGAATATATAAAGTTGACTATAAAGATGAACAAGGGTTGATAATGGAGGACTGGAAGGGAAAAAGAGGGGGAGGAACGTATAAAGTCTCATCACAATTTTTTTTTGACGGGGAAAATATTCTAACATGGAGAATATCGAGACTGAATCCATGTCTTATAATGGTCCATATAAAAAAAGAGATTCAATATATAAAATAGCCACGCGACAGCACTGTCAAAATATGTATAAAAGAAGGAGGCGTTAGTAACGCTCGATAGTAAAAAAATAGTCCTATGCTAATGACCGTAGAATCTCCATGAATCAGAAATCAATGTGAGAATAAAGCATCTTTCAACTATTTGACTTCAAATCTGGATTAAAATCAGAATCAGACCAAAAAACCCTTTTACACGCACAACCCACCCACACACAACTTTTCATAATCTTAACTGAATTCCCCTTTTTTTTGAGGGGAGGAGTATTAAAATATTAAAAAGGATCAAAACTTTTTTTAAAGAGATAAATAGTCTTTTAAATATTTTTTTGAATACTGTTTACTTTATTTTTTAAATCGTTTTTTGTACAAATAATAATTGTAGCTTTTTTTAATTGATGACTTTTTAAAGTCTCATTTAAATTAAATTAAGCCATCCATAAATTAAAGGGAGTCATTTAATATGACAAATTTAATTTAGTCATAATTAATTGGAGGAATTAAATCCTTTTTTTAAAAATTATACTCAATTTGTCTTGTTTTAATAAACTGCACACACGCACACGCACTCATTGATGATGAATTGTAGGTGTAAATTAATTTTACACAAATTATAATCTTAATTAAGTCGCAATTTTATTTGAGCAACATGGCAAAAAAGCAATAGTAAGTTTGTCTACTACGCTACTGGCTACTTAGAAAGCAAAATAAATTTTGTAACTTTAGAAACTTTTTGAAGAAGAAAATAACAAGTGATCATCCAGTAAGACCTTTTTAATTTATTCAAAATAAATTAAAATGAAAAAAGAAGACATTATTAATTATATTTAATTTAAAAATTTTTGTAATTAATTTATCACTGGAATAAAATCATTTATGGCTTCATAAACGGACCAAAGAAAATGGCACACTATTTTTTGCCACTTATTTTAATTCCTCGTAAGTAAGTATACCTTGATAATTTATATTCCAAAGGAGAAAGTATAAAAAACATTTTGACTGTCTGTACAAGTAAAATAATTTTTAAAATTGTGCTGCACCGCATCTCTGTACACTACTACAGACGGGTTAAATCTAGTTGGAGTACTTTGAGTTTGACAAATCAAAAATTTTTCCTCTTTTTTCTTATACTCCTTATAAAGTTAATAATCATTACATAAAATTGTTCAATGTGATTATAGTCAGTGTTTTTTTATGGATTAAAAACTCAAAAATTGGTTTTGTCATTATTTTTAAACTCCTGCATACTGCATACCCAATTTATTGGCACTTGACAACTCATTCCCCCTCTGAGAATACTTTTGTCTGTGTCACAGACTCTGTGACAAGTGAAGGCCTTTCACTGTATCCCTTCAGTGAAGGGAGACTGACCAATTTGTTTTCTTTTACAGAAAGACTTGATCATTTAAAATGGTACTATTATAGACTCTAAATAATTTAAAAAATACGTATAGGCTTTTTATATAAATTCATTTCAATATAAAGTTTTCCTATCCCTTCCATTTTTTATTGTAGCCGAACACACCTGTACCCAACAAATTTATTCGGAAGTTTAGAGAAAGGAAAATAAATTATTTTGTAAGCTTTCTCTCAATTTTTCCGAAAAAAAACTTTTCATGAGTTACTTTGAAATTTTAAATCGTCTAGCGTACAAGAATGAGAGAGAGAGAGAGTTTTTCAAATCAAAGGTGAAGGATTGGAAATCGAAGAGGACGTTCACTTAAGTAAATAGAAGAAAAGGTTTTAACCTTTAAACCCTTTGTCTGTCTTTATATTCATTCAACAGACTTGAGTTGTAATTACATTGACGTCTTAGACATCTAACAAGATTTTCTTGACAGTTAAATTTATTCTACTTCATCACAAAAAAACATTTTAAAATGTTTTAATGAAAAATAAATACTTCCAAATTCTCCATTAAAAAAATGTATTGTATTTTTCTCTAGCTCACAATTTCCACGACTAAAATGCAAAATAAATTACCTTTTTTTCTAGTTTCTCAAATAATTTAATTTGAAAAAAACTTGAAACGAGTCTCAAATTAGAAAAAAACGAAGAATCAAGTAATTAATTTAAAAATTAATATTTCTGCAAATGTAATAAACTTTTAAATTTATTTCCTGCGATGATTTTCATCTCACACTTGTCTCACTAGAGAGAAAGAGAGAGGGATTAATTTGTGAATAATTTTTTTGTCCAGGTGGATAACTAATTTTCCAATTTACCCTAATAAAAGTTAATTTTTAATGAAACTCATTCTTTTAATTAACGTCAGTATTTTTTTTTGTTCAATTATCTCATGCCTCAATGTGTTCACTAACTAACTTATGCTGAACAAGTTGATACAATTAACTCATTTCATCCACAAAGTCAAATACTTGACTCTAATAAAAGAGAGAAAGTGTAGACACAGACAGTTGAAAAGAGAAAGTATAGAGAAAAGAATCCTTTAGGGAAATTGAAAAAAAGAAGAGAAAGTCAGTAAAGTCTTCTTCGACGTTTCTGAGTGGAGAGGAAATAAAGAGAAAGAATGAAAAAATCTCAAGTTGTTAACTTGTGACTATAAACAGAGAAAAAAAGGAGGTAGGAATGCCGTTTTTTTTGTGAAGAGCGAGAAAACTAGAAATATAGAAGAAAAAAAATAAAAGAATTTGGCATGTCAGGACACCGGAATTAAAGTGAACTGAGGTGAAGTCCAGTTCAGACATAGAGAAAAATAGAGAGAGAGAGTACCCCAGTTCCGGAGTCTGTAGTCTGCTAAATTGTAAGGAGCGACAATCCAAGTCAAAGTAAACTCATACATGAGAAAATAAATGTCTCTCTTTTTTTATCCAAACACTTGGAATTTCTCTTCTACAAAGAAAGAGAGAGAGAAAGTCCATATACTTATACGTAACCAATAGAGAAATTCCTGGATAGTTTATACATAAGAGAACAAAAAGAGAGAAAAAAAAATCAGACTGAATGAGACTCCATCCAGACTTATATATTTACTCAACATACTCTATCCAATCCCCAATGGACTTTAACACTTTGGTTACCCCTCTCTCTCAATTGTGAGGAGTAGAGCAAAAAGAGAGAGAAAGTGTGGCATTAAAAACAGGGAAAGTCAAAGGACCATGTTAAATAATAGAGAATTATGCTCACTTTTCTCTTTCCCCTATACACTTTTAATCTACATGAATACTTTCTTGTAGACCGCAGCCTAAAAAATGAAATATATTTCACTTTCTCCAACCACCACAAAAAAAGTAGAACATTGTTGACATCTCACTCTGTATAATATTACAATACAGAATAACTAGAATTGTATTCGTAGTCAAGAAATTTGAGAGTTTTTTTTTCTTGGAAAGTCTACACGTGACAGAGTCATTAGATCGGGCTCAAAATCAAGGAATCATGATAAAAAGAAGAATTTTATTGGAACATCAAAATCGAGAAGAAAAACAAGAAGCGTTTTTCAACCCAAGCAAGCGATTCCATGTCAAAAGAAAAAAAAACGTTGAAAGAGAATGACAGCATGATAAGGCATGCCCTGTATTTATCTAGTGAGTTGTACAACCACCATCAGGACAATTCCTTTATAGTAAAACCCACAAAACTATTCACAAAATATGTGTCTCTCATAAAAGAAAATTTTTAGACTAAATGCTCATACATCTCTAGCCTCACCATATATATAAATTTACAAATATATCAACAAAAAGAAAGTCTTTATATTTTTATGTGTAAAAATCAACCATCTTTTTCTCTAGGTATGTCGAGTCGTATACACAAGAGCCAAATATTTTTTTCTTTACACATGAGCCAAAAAAATACATTTGTTTATCCGTTATCGTGTGAAAGTGACAAATATTTTGGAAATGTGAGGCTTTTCTTTATTTTCCTTCCATGTAAAAGTAAAAAAGAGAAAGCATGTCAACAATATTTTTGCATGTAGTCTTTACATCCGTACATGAATAAAAAAATTGTAGAGATAGGAGATCAAGAGTCATGGAATTAATTTTTTTTGTGTGCACACAAAATAATGTAAATTATACTTCGCAAACTAGTTTGACGGAGGAGGGACCTATACACTGTACTACAGTGTACACCCCGATTTTCTTAGTCTTAAAAAAAATATTTTATTGCAATTTTTCCAAGCTAAAACTTTTTTTTATATTTATTTGACGATTCAAGACGTTCTAATGTCTTTCCCTTCATTTATAAAAAAAACAATTTCTTTTTCTATAGAATAAAACTGAATATCAAAAAAAAAAGATGTGCAATGTTCTAGAATATGAATATGATATTTTGGAAAAAGAAAATATAGTAATAAAGGATAGACTGAATATGAAATTGAAGAGATGGAGAATATAGAAGAGAGAGAGAGAGAGAGAAGAAAAAAAACATATGAAAGTATGTGGCTTGAAAAAAAAGACATGGAGGCATCCGTTGACTGGCACGTCAAGGGTCCTCGCGCATACTTTTTATAGTTGGAAAACCTAGTCAGACGATTCTCCTACACATTTATTTCCCAGTCAATCTTTATCTAACGTGAACCCAGTTCACCTCACTCAATGCTATTGAGGCAATCAGAATCAGTCCAATCATTTTTTTTTCGCCTACTTTCTCCTTCTTTTTTTCCTCTGCGAAAAAATTCGTTCCTGGCTGAGACAGCCCTGCTTCTTTTTTCCACAGAGAAAATTTTTTACAATACCTCCATGCCAAAGGAACATCTACTCTCCTAGACTGCCAACATTGTATACATCTTGTGGGTTTCTATAAAGAGAGAGAGAGGGAGATAATATATGTAAAATATTTTATATATATATATTCTTTCTCATGTTTAAAATGTTCTTGTTGATTGAACACCTCACTAAAGTCTAGACAATCCATGTTATCTTTCTATGACTATAGATTCAAGTAGAATGATCGTTTAACCTTAAAGAGTCTACACAATCTAATTTAACTTGATATGTATCTTCCTAGTTTGATTCTACTGTAAAAAAATACATATGAAACGAGTGTGTGTCTGTAAAAATTATTGAGCATAGTCAAAAAAGAATTTCAAAGGTTTTTTTTTCTTCTAAATGTTCAAATAGAATGATGGTCATTTGGCCACCCTAAAACGATTCAAGTTTGAGCATGAGTCATTTTCAAAAGAAAAAAAGCCTTTCAACCTAATTCTATTTTACACACTCTGAAAATTCTATTCTCTCAAGTTTATGGACTGACAAACCATTTTTTAAATACTTGAAATTTTCTCTACTTACAACTAAAGCCCTTTTAATCTTCAAAAGCTTTTCTTTCATCCCCAAAATATTTTTTTGTGTGTCTGTAGTGTGTCAATACATTTTAAAGATGGTTCATTCGCTAGTTGAAAGAATCTCAAGGTTTTGTCAAGTGATTAATCCTATTTTCTATTTATGATCATTAAAGTGTGACTGTCCCAACATGGAGAAAGTACAAGATGAAATTTTGTGATCCCATTCAACAAAATATGAGCAAATTGCTCCAACCAATTTTTATCAGAGGGGCTTAATTCACTGGTTATGTCCATAGTGGTTTGTGAGGAAGAGAGAGAGACTTGAAAGTAAATTGAGGACAGTGATAGTACACAATTCTGGGGATAAATGGAAACCTGATCGATACTTTTGAGAGAGCGGAAAGAGAGAGAGAGAGAGAAAGGAAAGGAAGGACTCTAAGCCGACAAGATGAGTACAGCATGGCCTCTTGGACAATGAAATTGTGTGAAGTACAGGGATCCTTTTTGACTTTCTCCACTTTTTTTTTGCTTTCTCTCTCTCTGTACAACCTAGAGCCCACTTGAACTGGCTCATTTTCTCTTCAACTTATGAGCTTCAAGTAAGCCAAGAATATAACAGCAAGAGCTTTTCACTTGAATCCAACGGAAAAAAGAATTTCTTTGTTCGGCTTTTGAGTCAAGAAGACAACGAGAGGAGATTCTCTCTCTCTCTTTGGCAATCCTAGTCTCGTTCAAATAGAAAAAAAGTGAGGCCATTGTTATTTTCTATGTCTACAAGACCCTCAACCTTCTCCCACACTCACTCAACCATTTTGAATCACAGATGACATGAAAATGGTCAAGTGTAGCGAGAGAATTCTCTCCTTTTTTTGGAAATATACAAATAAATATTATTAAATCAACACTTGTACAGATATGACTCAAAACAATATTGTACATTAGTATAAATTAATTGCAGTTAATTATTTCATTAAATTTTGCCATTTTTTAAAAAATTTATTTATCTAAACCATCCCGTTGTTTTAAAATTTATTTATTTTTAAAATTAATGTCTTTAAAATTCTATTTTAATTTCCATAGTCAAGTACCCCACATCAATTCAACTCCTCCACCTCCACGTTAGAGTTCACTTTCTTTTTTGATTAAATTACAGCTGTTGATGACCACGTGGGTCGAATTGATTGAAAAAATAAAAAAAGAGAACAAACATAAATAGTCCTCAATCAACACTTTGTGTCTCCAAAAAAGAAAAAAACATAAAAAAGAGAAAGAGAGCGGAAATGGAGGAACTGAGAATTGAGAAGAGTATCACTGGACAAGAATGACAAAAAGAGAGAAAACCTTTTGAAATTTTCTCTTTTCTTTATATAAAACATGAACGACATAGAGAAAATACAATACATGTACATGTATATTGTATAACATTTCAATTCTTTATTTTTTTTCCCCAACAATTCACTTAACCTATGTACTGTACCAAAAAAGCAAAGCAAAAAGTCAAGGCAAAAAGCTGCAGCAATTCGAGGACTGGCGAAGTGAAAGTGTTTCAGAGAGAGAAAGAGAGAGAGAGAGAGAGAGAGAGAGAGAGAAAGAAAGAGAAAAGAAGAAAGAGAATGGATGGAGAGAGAGAGAGGGGGGGTTGGGGGGGGGGGGGTTTAAAAAACGCAGCAGTAGAAGAATTTTCAAGACTTTTCCAGCTCGATAGCGAGCTGGAATAAAGGAATAAAAAGAAAAGTCTCCAAGGAACACAAGAAGACTCAAAAAAAGGAGGGGGAACAAGTGGCAAGATGGTAATGCGAGGTAATGTTGTTATGGCCGTTATTGTGTTGGCTACACATTATTTTATATATACAAATATACACGTGTATATTCTACGTCATATATAAATAATACCGGCTTTTATACCCATTGGAACAAAGGGAAAGTTGGAGGAGGAGGAGGGGGGGGGTTTGAAGTTAGCAACAATATACAAGCGACTAAAAGCATAAATTTTTTTTTTCCACTAGTACTCACAAACACACCACACACACACACACAAACGCACAAAAATAAACATTTAAATGATTCAACACAGGAAAATGCGTAGCAAAAAATCAAACAATTGCAAAAAGTGCTGCAAGAAAACCCGGGGGAGGGGATTACTAGGAGAAAGAGAGAAAGTCAGGGAATTAAGGATAATGAAGAGGGGGGATTAAATGAAATCAACAAAAAAGTACAAAGAGAGGGGGGGGGGGGTAGGATTGGGGTGGTAGAAAAAGGTAAAAGACAATGCAATTCTGGTTTTTCGTTGAGGCAGCTTTATGGTTTTTTTGAGAGTCTACGATGTACGATTTGTACAGGATTTAAAATGAGGAAAGGATAGAATATTTAATCTGCTTTTTTGTATATAAAAACTCGTAATTTTGAAAATTTAAACTCTGTTTATCCCAATTTTTCATTTTTCATTTTTTTTGAAAATAAAAAAGGGGGGAAATAAAATATTCTGTACGTATTTTTATATTTGCTCATGATGCTTAAGCCTATTTTATTTATTAGAGATTTACATATAAATTGTGCATATAATTTAATGTCTTAATTTATGAGATAAAATGTATTTAATTTATGAAATTATCTGTAAATTAATTTTATTTTCTTCAAATGTCATTTTATGAGCCCATATAATTTTAAATTAAATGATTTGCTAAAGTAACACTAAAAGGCACAAATTAATGTTCCACATTCTTTTTTGACTAAGCTCTTAAATAGTAAAAGATGGAGTGAAAGTAGAAAATACAAAACAAAACAAATAAAAGACAATACAATAAAATCAATGTTAAAAAAATAAATAAAATAAAGTTAAACTTTTTTTTTCTTTCGTACAATAATAATCTGAGCAATAAAATTGTACAAGGTTTTTTCTCCCCCTCTACACCATCTTAACCCTCCATTTGAGAGACTAGACAAAAAAAATTTGAGATGTGAAATGGATTGAGAAGACGTGAACTCATGAAACGATTCAAATGTGATCGTGCCGAGTCTTCAAATGACTCTTGTAGTCTACATATCAGCTGAAAATACTTTTTTTTTTAAAAAAAAAAGATCACATTTTGGGAATACAAATTAGAAAAAAAATAAAATGGTGACTGAATAATTTACAAAAAAAGAACAAGTAGAGAAAATATTTAGTAGTAAGAGAATGTGAAGTTTGGAGAAAGTAAAAAAAAAAACAAGAGAGAGAGAGAAAGTCGAACCAAAGACAACTTAAAAGCTTTCTCCTCTTTCTACTGAATAGTATATTGTATGAGCCATATATAATATATGGACTTTCTCCAAGTTAAAATTTTAGTTGCCTTTCTTCACTCTTTCTTTTTTTCTGGAGAGTAGACGCAATTCTCTCTAGTCTTTGAGTTTGGGCATCTCCACAAATAAAACCAATGGTCGAGAGAATACCAAACTGACAGACACCCCACACCTGACTTAAATGCAAAGTAGTGAGCCCCTCTCAACTAGATATACTTGTACAGTTGAAAAATACTTTGAACAACAAGAAATAAAAACTTTTGCTCTATACTTTCTCTCTCTCTCATACAAAGCAAAATACACAATTTGATGAGAGAGAGAAAGTCATAAAGATGGTCGTAGATTTTTATTTATTTCTACATTGACTCTTAAAAAAGAGTAAATCAAAAACTAAAATAAAAACAATCTCCCTTGACTTTATTCTTGACATTTAATTCACGCATTTCAGTTTGAGTTCACGCCTTTCTCCCTTCATTTCAAAGTGGCTACCATTGAGACGAGTGACCTTATTAAAATTCAACCCATTTATACTATTTTTCTAATTGGCTATTCTGTTTTTTTTATTCTATTGACCCACAAAATAAGTCAAAATATTATTTCCAAATGAGACAATTCTTGACAAGGGAAAGAGAGAAGGGAGATGATCAAAAATTTTGTATTATATTTTTTTATGCATTGCATTATAAAAAGCCAAAAATATTTGTGTGTCAAAGTATATACATATAAATATGTATGTATATACAGCTAATTCATAGCAAAAAAACCTTTTTTTTTGGTACACAAAGAAAAGTTTGGCAGATTAATAATAAAAATGTTTTTTTTAAAAAAACAAAAATAAATCAAAAAAATTTAAATAAAGCAGGGTAAATATTTCTGCATAATTTTAAGAATAAAATAAAAAATAAACTGAAAAAAGATAAATAAAAAATTATTATCTCTTTAATTTGTTTTTAAAAAACAAAAAGAAAGTTAGGGAAAGAATCCTAGAGAGAAAGAGAAAGGTAAAATGCAATTTTTTGCTTGTCTTCTACTATCAACTAATTGAGCACTGCAATTTTGCCAAAATTATAAAAGAATAATGTGATTAAGAATCACAATTTGTGTGAACTAATATAATTAATAATAAATAATTTTAGTTAAAAATATATATTTATTTATTGTTTATTTATTTTGAGCATTCTATCTACAATAGCCAAGATATAAAAAATAGTCTATAAATTGTATATATAAATTTATAATATGAATTAGTAAAATTACGATAGCAAAAAAAGTCTAAGACTATTTTTTTTACTAAAGAGATCGTACTATAATAAGACTATATATATTTTTTGCTTAATATGACTGAGCATCTAGCAATGATAATAATAAGTGAGGCGGGCAAGGAAATGAAAAATAGAGAGATAGAAAAAAGTTTTTTTTTGAGCGTTTTGTTATTTGAATAATAGAATGATAATATTTTTTGGTTTTTTTTTGAAAGAGAAAGAAATGAAAAAGAAAAAGAAAATAAGAGAAATGTATAAAAAGAGAAAAGAGAAAGAGAGAGAAAGAGAGAGAGAGAGATAAAGGCTGGACGATAAAGTGAGTACATATCATCATACGTCATGTCACCATAGCCCACGGTGGTCATGGTAACGACTGCCCACCAGAATGCATCGGGAATAGACTTGAAGTAAGAATGTTCAGTGCCAGCCTCAGCGAAGTAGACAGCACTTGAAAATAGAACCACACCTGCAACATGAAAGGCAGAGGGGACTGGTTACATTACACAAACACACACCGACCACAATAAACACACAAACCTCATGTCACCATAACCCACGGTTGTCATCGTTACAACCGCCCACCAAAATCCACTAGGGATTGACTTGAACAGAGACTCTTCTGTGATGGTCCAATTTGAGTTAGTTGGGTGGAATGCGCGTAAATAATCCCCCCGCCAATTTTTTTTCTTTTTGGAGATGAGCGAGAGACTTTCCTTTCTAATTTACTTTCTTTTACACTTTCTTTTTTTAATTACGCTTTTTGTTCTCAATTTAAACATTTTTTTTTTAAAAAAAAAATAATACTTGGCCAAGTAAGGCAAATTATTGTCAAATGCAGATGTTTTATGTTTAAATTGTCTTTGTTCTTTTTTTTAAAAAATAATTGAACTGAGATTGACTTTCTCTTTTGTTTTGAAAATAATTTAAAAATAAATAAATTGAATGCCTTGGCTTTTGCTCATTTATAAATTAAATTAAAGCGTATGATTTTGTCTCAATTTTTATTTAAAAAAAGCTAAGAAAAAAATGTCAATTTTTTATAATAATTGAAATTTGAGACTTTGTTTAAAAATATTTATCTTGAATAAAAGTCATTGTTTTAGTTTCTGTAAATAAATTCTCCTTTTAAAAAAAGGGTAAAATTTGATAAATATTCAAGATTTTTTGATAATTTTTCAAAATTAAATCTCAAAAGTTCAAGTGGAACAAGTTTAGTTTGTTTTTTAAAAAAATAAAATTGAATTTGTATTAAAAAAATGGAAATAAAAATTCATGGAGAAAGGACAGAAAAATAAAGAGCATTCACTTTCTCCAAGAGTTGTAACATTTCAATCTAGTCACATAAATTGTGGACTCCCCCCACTTGCCCTTGTGAGATTATGGTTTTGTATGAGTGTGAAAAAAAAGAAAGTAAACTATATTCTTTTCTCTCGTGGCTCACATTGAATTATTTACACGCGTTTCATCCACTAACCTGATCCCGATTCCGCAAAGTACACCGTCGCCGAGAACAACACTACACCTATACCAAACACCATAAAGCTTCCCAATAGAATTTTGTTCTTTTTTTTTCTCTTCACCTTTTGTTTTTTTTAAATATAAATTTAATTTCTTTACTCCGTATTTATTTCGTAGCCCAGTCAAAAAAAAGTCAATTAAAAAAAATTATTACTCATCCATTTTTGTCCATTGGACTCTCGGTCAAGTCTATAAAATTAACCTACACTCTCCATTCTATTTTGTTTAGATTTTTTTTTGGTGTATCTGTGTCCTTAAAAAAAAGACTATGGCTACGACTACTACAACTTTTTACGATAACTACCCAATTAACTTTTTTTAACAAGGGAGATGAGATTTTTGGATAAGATGACTTTTCATAATAAAAAATATTCTGTAGTCTCAACTACCAATTTTCTAGTATCATTTCCCGCACAAAGTCTGGAGACTATGGGAGGCAGAAAAAGGGAGACATTTTTAAATTTAGTTGATGTAACATAAAAGTTTTAATAAAATATAAATATATAGAATGTATTTTTTTTGTACAAGGAGAGTAAAAACAAATAAGGTTAAGTGCGCCATGGGCACTTGCTAAAAATAGAAGAAAAGAGTACCATTTTGCCTTTTATGTTGTATTATGGAGAGTACATAGACACGATTTGTTTTGTAAAACCTTGTAACTGTCATGTGACATCCCTGAAGCCATTTCTTGTCATATTTTCTCTCCCTCCTTCTTTCTTTCTTATAAAAAACATACGAGTACAATATTATTTTTTTGACCTCTGACAGTTTGTCTTGTACTTGTTTTGCCATGTTTATAAAAATATAACAATGGTCCCATTTTTATTTTACTATTTACAACAATTCCCATTCCTCCTTGTTTTTCATGTTGTACAACACACACACAAAAACAGTCTACAATTGTATGAAAAGGCAATAAAAAATGTTTTTCTTTCTATTTTTTTGCTATAAAATTTCAACTTTTTTCTCAAAAAACTGGAGAGAAAATAATCGACAGTCCGAGAGTCAAATGGATTTGAAATGGTTTAGTAATATGAAGGTGAATTTTTATTTAAGTTGGATAATTTATTAATTTTACAAGAGGAAGATTTTTGGGAGGAGTAGTATGTACTTAGGTAGTCTTATTTTATATTTCGTTAACCTTTTAGTCACCCCATTTTGGTTTTTTTTCTCGTAATAGTTATTGGACTTTGTTCTTTGTACTTTGTACCATTTTTTTCAGTATTTCATAATTATTTTGTATTGTCACATCACCAATGTAAGCTCTGGTTCAATCTAATTTATTTTATTTTTTTGCAAAACATCTAAAGCCTCTTTTATAGTTTTTTTAATTATACGTATTTGCGTATTTTTTTCGAAAAGTCTCCACGGTTAAATTAAAATTTTGAAAATGGAGAGCTCATATTTACGTACACTATAACGGAGAAAGAATTTTTAGCAGGTGAGATTAATAAAAATATTTTTTTTAAAAAAAAAAAAAAATTAAAAGCATACAAGTTAACTATTTATTTAGAAATATACAAATAAAATTGGAAAAAATATTACTTGATTGTCGTTCATTTTAAATGAACAGTCTACAGATACCAAATAGACTCGAGATCAACTTGAATTTTGAAATTATTCAAATTGGTGAAAGTCTGTAACACTGAAAGTGAACTTAGAAAATTAAAATAAATAATATAACAAGCAGAATTTTATAATTTCTATTTTTTTCTTGTATTCCTATCAATTTGTAGAATTTTGTCAATTTTTTTAAAATTAAATGGTCAATCATGACGAGTATAAAATAGTGAACATGACAAAATCGAGTCAACCAACAATTTAAATAAAATATTTAAAAGTTAACATTCTGACATTCCTTTTAATTTTTAATCTTTATTTATCATCACAATTCATTGATTGATGGACAGTCTTGTAGGCAAGACAAAAAAAATAGTTGGCTACCTGACCTGTACAAAAATAAATAAAATCTGTAGACTAAGAGAGAGAAAAATATGGAATCTCAATTTTAACTAGTGAGTTTATAGTAAAAAAAGGTGGGGCAATAAAAAAGGAGGGATGTAAATCTAGAGATGAATTCAGTCGAGTTTTGAATTTAGTTACTCTCCTCCCCTCTCATCTTCTCATCAGGAGAGATAGAGTAAAGTTCAAATGTAAAGTCATTTGATTACAAACTATAGGATGAAAGAGACAGAAATAGAGTACAAAGACTCTGCCTTTTTTGGTGGTGTGGAATCTCTCTCTCTCTCTCTTTTGTACTAGAGAAGAACCACCATGTAAAATCATTGATTTCCCTACAAAACTCAAACTTGTCTTAATTAATCGCATTAAAATCCCTGCTACGACTTTAATTTTGAGTGATGAGTATGCAAAGCATTTGTGTACACAAAGCAAATTATTCGCCCAAAAAGAGCCAAGAGAAATCATTTCTCTCTCTCTTTAAAGACATGGCTCTACCTATTCTCGTCTTGTAACTCATATAGAGAAACATATGGCTGAAATGTCTCTTCTGTCTCTGTCTCATGTAAAGATATTTGATTTCCCATCCTCCCCATCATTTTACCTACACAATCTCTCTCCTCTTATGTAAAAGAAGGGGGGTCCTAACATTATTATGGGTCATAATTAACCATTTCCTTCTTTTTCGAGAGAGAGAGAGAGGGACACTCAACTTTAAAGGCACCATAATTTCAGTCTACAGATTCTGAGGCTAGACTGTAGGAGGACATTTTTTTTGTCTATTTTTAAAAATAAATCAAATTATTTCCCTTGTCAACATCAATTCCCATCAGTATATTTTAATTTGTCCACAATTTCTTCCTCCATTTTCAACTACTATACAAAATACATGTATAAATATTGTATGTATTTTATAATAATTTTTAACGAATATTCATCACTAAACTCAACCACAATCATTGGCCTCCTCTGGGAGATTTCCTCCCCCCTCTCTTAATTATGGATTATTGCTTTTTGAAGGAATGTCAGAGGTCAGACTTGTTAAAATTTTCAACACATTTTTTGTCGTATTAATTTGTCAGTAATTTAAGTTGAAAATAATTTTAATATTGTCAAAAATCACTTGAAAAAATGCTAAAAAATATAGCATTTTAATGATTTGTAAAATTGACTGATTGACTCGAATTTAAAGAACACTTTTTATTTTGTTTGGATTATGTTGACCATAAAGAATTTAATTTTAAATTATTTAATTTTAATTGTTCAATTTTTTAGTTGTGATATGAACATTTTTTTAAAAAAATGAAAGATTTGATTATTCTATTCATCCATCCTTTTTTCTCAAAAGAAATAAATTACATAGAGAAAGGATTGATGTATGCTGTGAAGGAAAAGAAGATGAAAAATGACTCGCGAAGGAATAATTAAAAACTAGTCAGAGTAAGAGTCATGATGACGTGGAAGAGTAAGTCAATTTAAATTTTTATAATATTTAATATATTTAATATGGAAGATGGTAAGTAGTAGATCCTGAAAGATTGGAGAAAAAGAAGTTTTGATGCAAAGATTTGAAATGGAAAGAAAACGCTTACCGATAAATAGGAAGAAAATGAGCAATCCGAGTTCTCTCATGGAAGCCTACAATCCAAATAAAAAATCAATTTTTAGTTTAATTATTTTTGATTTTTTCAACTAGTCCGTACATTTGTGTGGGATAATAAGTTCAAATTTTTTAATTAAATTAATTCTTCTCACCTTAAGAGTTCTTCCGAGGATTTCTGTAAGGGAATAAATAAAATTAAAATAATTGTCAATTAAAAATGGACAATTCATGAGTATACATTTTTTTACATTATAAAAAAGTAAAAGCATCAATTGAGAAATAAAGTCTCATAATTTCAGTTTAAACATTTAATTTTAAAATTGAGCATCATTAATTAAAAAAGAGAAGGGGCTAGTGTAGTTTTGTAAAATGATTCCCGTTAGCTTAG
This sequence comes from Arrhopalites spinosus, assembly GCA_034700945.1. Classification (NCBI taxonomy): domain Eukaryota; kingdom Metazoa; phylum Arthropoda; class Collembola; order Symphypleona; family Arrhopalitidae; genus Arrhopalites; species Arrhopalites spinosus. The sequence continues at coordinate 25,446 of JAQIVZ010000129.1, forward strand.
AAATAATAGAAAAGAAGGATAAAAAAGAGGAGGGATAAAGATGAAAATGGAGGACTTACGAAGTCCCTTAGAATGTCTGGAGAGCTTGAAAATTCGGAACACTCTGACTAATCGTATAACTCTGAGAATGGCGAGTGACATGGCTTGGTTGGAGGCGGAGTCTTGCTTCGTCTTGGGCATAATGGGCTCCTCGTCATCTTCGGCAAGGACCGTTGCCAGTGTCAAGAAGTACGGAATGATTGCTATCAAGTCTATGATATTCATGACGTCACGGAAAAATAACAGTTTATTAGGACACGAGGCAAATCGGACCATCAACTCAAAGGAGAACCACACTATGCATATCGTCTCAGTCAGAAAGAAAGGGTCCGTCAAGTCAGGCACTTCGTCTTCCTCCACCAATGTCGTATTGTTGTTCACTTTGTGCAGCGTGTAGTGCTTGAACTCTGGGAGTGTCTCCAAGCAAAAGATGACGATCGACAGGAGAATCACAAACACCGAAATTATGGCCACCACTCGAGCCTGCTGCGAACTCTCTGGATACTCGAATAACAACCAAACTTTTCTCTGTAAATCCCCCACAAAAAACAACAACCCCCAAAAATATTAAAATCCTCTCTTTTTTTCCCAACAATCCATCCATGTACGCATTTTTATCATATCTCCATCCATTTTAGTGCGTCACATTAATATTAAATAAATTATTTGGCCATTAATTTGATAAAATATTATTACCTGGAACAAATTCTCCGGCAGTGGCTTTTCTTCTTCTTTAATGAACCCTTCATCCTCCCTTTAGTCACAAATAAATTCATTTCAGTTAATAAAAATATTCTCTTATCCATTTAATAAACTAGATATTTTTTAATAGAGAATATTTATTTTTACAATAAAAAACTCGTTTTTTTGATACTCAAAATGTGTACAAGACTACAAATAAAATAGTTTTTGTCCAATTGAAATGAAATAAACAGGAGAAATCTCGTGATAAAATAAAAAAGTTTATGTATCAGTACAATTGATTAGTGTAGTCTTGAAGGAGAAGATTTTATTTATGTGATAAATGTAATATAAATAATAAAAGTAGAGAGAGAAAGAAGGCTGAAAATGTTTTTTTACCTGAATTTATTGGTGGCCACTTCTCCCAGCTCGTAAAACTTGATTTCTTCGGCGAAGACGTCGAGAGGCACATTGACAGGCCGTCGTAATCGGCCTCCACTTTGATAGTAATATAGGATGGCATCGAAGCTCGGTCTGTTTCGATCGAAGAAATATTCGTTCCTGAGGGGGTCGAAGTACCGGATGCGACGAGCTGGGTCTCCCAACAATGTGTCCGGAAATTGGTTCAATGTCCTTAGCTGCGTCTCGAACCTCAATCCGCTCACCTAATCGTGTCAAAACCACAAAACAACATTTTCTTCAATCATCCCTTCAAAGATGAGTCCAAGAGAGAAAGTGTACAAAAAATCGATCCTTATTCTCCTCATTTCCATTTGTATCAACAACAAAAAAGTCTACGATTCTCATCTTATTCTTATTTTTATCTCCATCTCTTACACCACAACCCATTCTACTCGATTTGACTAGAAAAAAATGTCAAGTCCAAGATAAATTCATATTGAAAAATATAAACTAGTGTCTGACAAGGCTCATCTCTTCACCCTCACATGCATAGGACTAACTTTCTCCACAGTTTTTAAACTTTCCCCACCCAAATTTGTTAAAAGAAAAATAATTCCAAGTGTTCTCCCTATAGTTGTCTCTATTTTAAGAGTAATTTTTAATATTTTTTTTCTCTCGCCCATTTATCACCAAAGTGGAGGGATCAATGTGTGAGCGGGTATCAATTTACGTCAAGTAATACATGATAAATCATCTCTCCCCTCAGTTTAGCTACAATGTAGCCAAAGGGTTTAAAAAAATTGTTGGCGCATCATATGGAGGGAGAGTATTGGGATAAAAAAGTAGGGAGAAAGTGGGGAAAGGGAGGAGGAGGGGGTTGGTTTACTTTGGGTGAGAAAAGCCCATGGAGATGTTATATCTGTCAAAGGAGCTAGCCTAAGCGTAAACTTGGTCGTTGTATGCAGAACATGACTAAAGTTAACTTGCCTTTCTTTTTTTTCCACCATAACCTATGCAATTCATATACAAGGCTACATGTTATAGACGTTGTTATGCCAATTTTCTATCAGTGGGTAATATGCCAATTTTTCCTGGACGACTATGGAAGAAAGCTAGGAGAAAAAAAAGGATGAGAAACTTTCCACAATTCTTTTTTTCCCCCGTTTTCTCCTTCTTGCCATTCTCCCTTATCAAGTAGAACGTCTGTCATCCATGCTCATGTATAGGGAAGCTGATAAAATATAAGTATACTAAAAGGAAGAGGAGGATGCATGGCAATGGTTGTGTGTGTATGTGTATGGGGATAATAGAGTTCCAAGCTGCCGCTCCAATTCATACTCCTCCTTCCAGCTCCCAGATAGTACCACCACCACGGAGTATACGAATAGGGACAGACAGATAGACAGACATGGATGGGGAAATGGAGAACCAGAGACAGAGTCAGAAGCTGGGGCTAAGGGTAGACCAAAGCTCAAGAAAAGAACCACAAATATTGGGTCGATCATGGTAAGGAGGAGACAGAACGAGAGAGGGAGAAAGTACAAAAAAAAAACTAGAAAAGAAAACTAAAGCTACAACTACAAAAAAAAAGATTGAGAGAGGAAGAGGATGTTAAAAGGAAAAAAAGTGGAGGAATTCGGAGGAATCTATGCACCAGCATATTTTACAGTTGATAGGATGGAGGGACTTGTAAGTAACAAAAAAGTGCGGAGGACCAGCATATTATTATTACAATATATATATATAGAGAGAGGGATAATACATCACAATGTAAAAATCCTACTGGCCCTCACTTTACTGTATACAAGTACACAAGTGTACATGTGGAATGGTTGAGTGTATAGTGAGCAGGAAAGGATTTTCGGAAGTTTCTCATCCAACCAAATATTAGCTTTTCCTCTTTCCGTTCGTCTCTTCCTCTCTGCCAACTCTTATATAGAGCACAAGGCTTTCTCCTCTGTCTTTAGAGAAAAGGTCCTATGGTTAGTCGTCCCTTTTTTTTCGTCTTGTTTCTCTCTCTTTTTTTCACTATATGGAACAAACATTGTGCATTCGTTGCCCTCAAACTTTTTCTGCCCTTGTACAGAGTACAGAGTACATTTTTTTACTGTGTATGCATAAAACTTTCTCTTATCGACTCTTCTACTTTCTCCTTCTCATTGGAGAGTATTTGGGAGAGAAATTTATGCATGGGAATGTTCCATTCCACTCATAGAGTAGTCAAAGACAAAAGGAGAAAGGAGAAAGGAGAAAGGAGGGGGGAGAAGACAAGAAAAACGTGCACCAGGGATTCTTTTTACTAATGCCTACTTTTCTCTTTTTTGACAAAATCCCTCTCACTCTTTTCTTCTTTCTCCTCTTGGCTATAATAAGTGCACAGTCTCATAACCACACACACACAACTTTTTGCTTGACTTGACTTTTTCTTTCCCAGCTTGTAACTTTGTATATTTTACACTCATCTTCCCACGTGTATCCCCATCTCCTCTCTCTCTCTCTCTCTCTGTCATATACATATATATATATATATCCTCATGTGTTTATATAATATGGAAAAAAAAGTTCAACTATAGAATCCCTTAAATCCATTCATGAATTCAAAACTTTCTCTACTTTCTCCTCATCCTTCTATTCACCTCACTCGCCATTAGTTGGTTGTGTAATACATAATAATTTTGTATTTTTCAACTTGTCAACTTGTGTACAAAATATTTTTCTCGTAAAAAAACTACACATTATTTTTTATCATGTTAGGGCGCATGTAAGTAAAGACTCTTGTTGAAAAATAAAATATTATTTTTTTTTGCTATTTACTTTTAAAAAATGGAGTCTTTACTGCGCAGTTAGAACTTTGTGTCAATTGAATGAACACAATTTTGTACAAGTACAAGAAAATGGTACATGTACATGATTTTTTCTTTTTTTGGGGGGGGGGGATGCTAAATAATCTGTCATAATATATTAAGAAATGTGGCTCACACACACAAGAAAAGAAAGGGGCAAGAGAAAGTACAAAAAAAAGATACAAGATTTACAGTGTAGACATGGAAGAAAAGGAGACAGGGAGAAGAAGAGAGTCGAGTGCTGGAAGCAAAAAAGGAAGAAAAAATGGACGACGTGATTTTCAAGCTGATCTTCCACAAGATTACACGCTGCCATAGATTTAACAAAACTTGACATTCTTTCTAGTCCTTAAGGCAAGGCTCTGTTTTTCATTTTTCTCCAGACAAATTTGTCAACTCAACCCTTTAAAACTTATTGTTCCATCCATGTCCTACCTATTACAAACTCCCTCCCTTCCTCCCACCCCCCAAAAGTCTTCCAATGTGACTTTGAATAACATTTTCCCTTTCTTTTATCTCTAGTCACAATTTTTTTCAATGGGATTTTGACAATCTTTGTCCAAAAATAAAAATGACTTTCTCCTCACCAACAATCTAATTTAATCAAAATATTTTTTTCTTCAACTCATCCTCCAAAAATGAAAATATTGACTAAAGTGATTTTTTAAACGTAGTGACAAAATCTTGGCATCTAAAAATAAAATTGGATAAATATAAAACTTTCCCCATAAGAAGAAGGAGAGTAACATATGGGGAAAGGAAAAAAAAGAGAAAGTGGAGAAGGAATTGAATATTTTAAAATAGATAAAGACTGGTTCGAATGATTAAAGGGTGGGTGTCACATAATGCAGAGAGTCTTGTGAAGAACATTAGCGTCATGGAGTCTAAGAGAATTTGGGGAGGGAGGGTATTTTTTCTATATGTATAATAGTAATGAGAAGTGAAAGGGGAGAAAGAGGAGGAAAGGCTAAGAGGGTTGTTCGGTTAGAGAGAGAGAGTTTGAGGATAGTGCGAAAGAGTTACAACATTGAATCGATTTCCTTGCGTATTTCCCCCTCAAAGAGTAGGGCTATAGGCCCAGCCCTAGTTTCCAGGACAGAGAAAGAGAGGCTGAGCGGAAAGGAAATCTCCGAATGGTTCAGTGTGTTGTATGTGTGTGTGCATAACTCCTCTGAATTCCATGTTCCATGTGTAGAATCGTCTGCAGTCTCACTTTAATTGAAATTCCTTATGTATTGAGTTTTACTTTCTAGGCCCTACGCATACCATCCCTAATTATTCCCATACTTACAAATACACAATAGCCCCCCCTCCTTTCTCTCCCAATGCTACACAAACAGCGACGTAGCAAATGATTGGCCAATTATGCAATATAAAGAGAGAGAGAGAGAGAGAGAACTCAAAACCAGGCTTTGATCGGGACTGCAAAACGGTTCATATTACAATCCTCCTTCTGGCTAAATATTTGACTCATCTGATATGGATGGACACAAGGATGGAGAGAGGAAGGGATTGGGGATAAAATAAAATAAATTCTTTCTGCCCCTCCCCTCCCATTATTAAATATTCTATCGACTTTCCCTTTTTTGGGGTTCATCATCAAGGATTTACTTTATACTCAATTTTGGTTACATGTTACTTTGTACAAATTCACTTTTTGTATTAAATCAACATTAAAAATAAAGTGAGACCATTTTAATCAACTCGAAAAACTTTCTCCTTTTTATTAATTCTCATCTCAATTAATAGAAAACTAATGGGGGGAATTGTTCAAGTTTCATTTCTTGTTTTAAAATATTTTTGTGGAGAATATTTCTTCAATAATATTTTTGTTGACATTTTGAATTTCTATTTCTTCATTTTTTACTTGTTAGTTCCTCATTGAAAACGACTTTTCTAATGATTCTTTCACTCAATCATCTTTTTGAGGTTTCTAATTAATTGAAGGAATAATTTCTACTTTTGAAAAAAGTCTTGCATCTTTCATCTCTCTACTACGTAAAATATCAATTCAAAATGGTGGCCTTAATTTTGAAATTAATATGGTTTCTTTGTACACACACCAAAAAATTAGATGAAAATATATGGATGCCATGTAACACTAATTTAATTATAGGTTATATTTAAATGTAGAAAATTATTTTATCCCCTTCTTTCTACACTGACAACGACCAAGACTACTAATTCAAAAAATTGTACATGGAGGCCACCCCACAAGACAGAAAGAAAGGGAGAGGAATATGGACGAAGCGGGTAATTTACGACTAAGTTTTAAAAAAATAATTGAACATTTCACAAGGTGTGGAAAAAAGAAGATGACAGAGCTGGAAAGTTGAGTCTCTCTCTCTCTCTCTCTCTCAACTCTCCCTCCAAGGAAAAGGGAAAAGGAGAGAAAATTCATTCATTGAGCATGGACAGGTTGTGACGGTAACGGTTTTTTGGGGTGATTAATTAGCGAGACAGGTTTTAAGACTGAGGAGAGAGAGAGAGAGAGTGGGGTTTTAGTAAAATACAGAGATATGATACGACTAGTAGTGGGATAGGCTAGTACAAAAAAATGGACGAGCCTTTCTCTTTTGTGTAGACTAAAGAGAGAGAGAGAGAGAGAGAAAGTAGGGGCTAAAAAAAGAAGTTTAGTTGTTCAACTGTGAAAATTTAATAACCTTCAAGGCAAATAACCATGGGAATCAAGAGCGTCTTATCATATCCACCAATATATAGCTCCCCCCCAACTTGTATAAAAGAGAAGTTGTTTTGATTAATAATACCTTCAGCTCCCAGCAAGGATTAATACGTTTCTTTTGCCTATGTAGTGTGAGTATCCCCTAGTTTTTATCCACCATTTTGATATATAATATCTATCACATGCTTAAAAAAGGTACCAAAGTTGTCAGACACTAACTATACATGATATAATAGAATGGGTACATGAGTAAGAATTAATCAATAATTTTATGTCTTAAGGAACCATCATCATCATAATGGAGCCCTTTTTATTCCTACATAAATTTATTCAAAAAGAAAATTTTTTTTGAATATCAAAATTTAGTCAAAAAATGTATTGAATATTTTCTAGAGTAAACTAATATTCAATTCTTTTTTATCAATAAAAAAAAGTTTAATTTACATATTACAGATCTCCAACAGATAAAAAGAAAAAGGGAATTGAAATTGTAGATAATAGAAAAAAAAATTTCTTACATTTATAACAACTCGTTCACAGTCTTGATGGTTGTGCGGAATCGGCTCGAAGTGTCCAGTGCCTGTGAGATGTAATGTTTGTGGCGTGGGCCCTTCGTCATCTTGGCTGCTCAATTTGGGTAGAGACCTGAATGGAAGAAAATAAATTATTTTGTCAATACACATTACTCTTTTTACTAATCATTATCAGGGGTAGGAACTGTCAATCTGACAATGTGGGCTCCACAATTTAGTCAGCAGTCTTAATTACAACTTGTTTTTTTCCCTTGGTCTTTTTTTTATACGCCCCCCCCCCCCCAAAAAAAAAACCAAAAGAAAACAGAATGTTAGTTGTCACTCTCATTCCCGCGCGTCACTTGATGACCATTTTTTTATCCCTTTTTTGTTGTTATCATTATCTCAATTTTTTTTTCTCTTTATGCTTTACAATTTCTTTAATAAATATTAATCCAAATTTTAATTACATATAAAATTAAAGGTTGTGAGTGAAAATCATGAGAAAAAATTAATTAAAATCACATAGACCCTTCCTTCATAGAGATGAGTTGAAATACCAAAAGCGAAAATAGACATGAAGTTTATTGGACTAGAAAAAAAGCCAAGTGGAGCATTCGTAACTGTAGTTGACATGTATCATGATGACCATTAGGAATTTGGACGAGATGCCAAAGTCAGTTGAGGAAGAGAAAGGATCGAAAAAATAACAACAAGAAGTTTTCGACTTGTGATAGGAATGTGCTTGAGGCCATGTTTTAAATTTCAACAGACTTAATGCATTTCTACACAAGAGAGAGAGAAAGAGCTACTTTCTCTTTTTTTGGGAGAAAAAGGGGGGTCTGTTCATAAGAAATGGAGAGACAGATAGAAAATGAGTAAAGTAGTAAAAAGTTTGGTTTGGAATCACGGACACTTCCACCTAAATTTCTTTCTCTTTCTCTTTTGCCAACTTTGGAAATGAGCCAAGGCTATTCAACTAATTTATACAGATACAGATATAGTCTAAAGAAGAAGAGAGAGATGTATAGTGTGGAGAGATAGATAGACATGGAGGGATAAAATAAGAATGGGGGGTGAACGAGTGACTTGTATCGTTTCTCTCTTTCCTTTCTCCTCGTCTCCCCAACTCCTTTTCCTCTTTCTGTCTGTGAGAATCTATGTCGGCACATTGTGTCCAGACTGTACAAGTACCCCCCACTCCTTTCTTTCCTTTCTTCTCTCTCTCTCTTCCTTGAATGAAAAACATGTCTTGACTGTTGTACAAATGGAGGTACTTTATTATTAATTATTATTATTTTCTTATCCACTTGTCCACCTACAACCCCGCCCTCAGTCCATCATCTCTATTTTCTACTCCCCTACACACACACAGGGAGCATACGGAACAATTATTATTATCTTGTAAATTCTCTTTGTAATTAATACCAACTTTTTACTCCATTAAAAAAACTTTCTCTTTCCTTATCATATGCTCCATTGTACGTGTAACAATCCGTTAAATTTTTTGTGTTATCATGAAAAGTATTTCTTGTTCATAAATTTTAACTTTTATTTAAGAAAGATAAAAAGTGACAAATATCTTTATAGGTGAAAGTATTAAAATTCTTTAAATAAAAATTATATTTTATTGTCAAAAATATTTATAGGTCAAAAATTCTTTTTTTGGCGAAAGTAAAATTTGTTCACACACTCTAAATATAATAGACCCCAACTTATTTTGCTTTGTCTTTGACTTAAGGGACTAGAGTGGGGAGGAGGGGAGTATTAAATAATTGAGAAAGGTAAAGTTAAAAGTTTTTTGAGTTGTGAAATTTTAATCTTGACTCTTATACATATTTATTTATTTAGAGATATAAGTATATAATATGTAAGTAGATGGAACATGGAGGAATGTGTGATTAATTGACGAAATTTAATTTTCAAAATAAACTTTCCCCTCAACTGCACTTAGAAAATTAACTCAAATGGTTAAGGAGGACTAGAGAAAGTCTTGTAGAATTTTGTACAAGGAAAACAAGACGAGGAAAAAAGGGAACAAGAATTTGGAGAGAGAGAAAGTAACGAACAAGTAAAGGTAACCAACGTCAATCTCTTCACATTCCTCCAGAGTTATCCGTATGCACACATTGAGGAGAGTAACACTTTTACACACATGTACATGTATATTCTACGCATTCATCAACTGAGAGAAAGTCAACATTTTTCCTCCCACCGTTTCGATTAGCAAGTGAAAGTTTGTACTCTTTCACAGGGTGAAAGAATTCGTCTATGCGTGCGTGTATACCTTTATTCCTTGTCTGACGTCTTTGGTTGAACTGAGACTAGCCAGTGAAAAAAGGAGAGGGGGAAAGAGTTACGTAGGTAATTTTTAAGTATTCACTTAATGAGTCCATTCTGGTCGTAGGGAAGAGTAAATTGAAAATGAGGAGAGAAAAGTAATCTAGGTAGTTTTTCCGAGTTTCCTGACTTACGTTCTCTCCTCCACTTTCTCTCCTTCATCCCAGTCTACCTATTTCTCTTCATCCATTTTTACATGTGAATAAAATAACCTCCAGAATGTGCCCATCATCCCTTGAAATTATTTACACAGCTCTCAACAACAAGGCTCATGACTTGGGAGTACATTTGTACTTTCTCTCTCTCTCTTTCCATTTCACATTTCTCTGTTGATTTTCCCTTCCATTTCAATGCGTCAAATATTATTATAATGCATCTTTATTTACTCTGTGGTCATAGTTAAGTGTGAGTATACAACTCTTTCATTTTTGAAAGTTTGAAAGTGCAAGATCAGAGAGAAAGTGTAAGGTCTCCAATGAGATGACGAGATTTTATTCTTTGTTTACTATCCCTTTTATAATGTACACACTACGATCATCTTTGTATTAGAAAACCTCGTGGATCATTTCTGTTTGAAAATGTTTTATTTTGATCTTTTTACTCTTGATCCTCGTGAGGAGAAATTAAATTCATATTGAGATTTTAGTATTTAAAAAAATTGACACATAAATTTTGTAGATTTGATTTTTTAAAAAAAGTGAAAGTTGTTTGGTAGATAATTAAAATAGGGCTGAATTTTTTTTACCCATGGAAAGGATCCGTATTGAAGTCAAGAGGAAGTTGAATGGGTGAGTTGAGGTCGATGGAATATTTGTAGGAGGATCGATTGGTGGTAGCCCTTGAGAGTGAGTGGTAATTGAGGGAAGGAGTAAGGGAGGGGGACCGGAGGGCTGATGGTCGATCCACGCCTTCGATGGGAGACAATTGTGAAGGCGCTAGACCCCCCCACTTGTCGACGAAATCCAAGCGAGAAATTTTGGTAGATTATTCCGTGGACGAGTCTGTTGACGTAAGTCGTTTCTATCCAATTTATGACATGTAAAATTATTCAAAAAATTGTCTGTCCTCAGTCCTCTCTCAATCCTTAGCCAAACTGGACAAAATAATGAAGTCCACAATTTAACCAACACTTGACGGCGGACATGAACAAGTTTCAAGAATGGAATTTCAATTGTAAAATGTTGTCTGTAGTCGTCGTCATACAAGAAGGAGACAAGCTGGACAAAATTGTAGAGACTTTTGAGTAAGAACAACAAGTGAGGAGGGACAGAGTTGACATTTTCATAATCATTCTTTCTTTCAACCCCAATCCCATTAATTGTACAGTAGACACAAAAACCGGAGACAAGTCTACTGAATGAGGAGAAAGGAGGGTCAACATGGAGGCGGGGACAGAATTCCTTTCTCTTTGTTCCTCCGTCCAAGTCAACTTGCTCCCTTGTTGATGTACTTGTTCTACCCTCTCCCTTGTTGGTTGGGATGGAAGATTGAGAATGGAAATAACTAGAGAGAGATTTGGTTGTTGAGAGAAGAGAAGAGGTGGGTTTGTTCCAAGAAATATTTCTCCCGTCCTCCTCCAATTGTTCTTGTCCTTGTTGAGACACTTGAGAGGGGGAGAGGGATGTGGGCTTGAATTGTTGTTGGTGCTCAAGTTTCTTTGCAACCACAACACGACCAATGAGCCGCCAATCAAGTTGAATATTTGTGGGAACAACAATAACATTTTTTTGGTCCACCACCCAATAGTACTCGACTACTATTTCGTTGTGAGTGACGATGAGACAGAGAACGATGGGGGGCTCAACTACTAGCCTCACTTTTGTCTCTCTAATTTTTTTGTCAATTTTATTAAGAGTAATCTCTAGAATTATGAGTAGCCGGTCATTCAATTTATTTTTGATTGTGAGGAGCACTCGTGGTGAAATTTTATTTCCTTTTTTTATATTCCTTAGCCATCTCCATCTCAAGTTCAGCATGATATTATCTTATTTCCCCACATTAGTACACATTTCCGCCACCACTTTTCAACCATTTCTTCCCATTCATTCAACCAATTAATCCCATTTTTTTATATCACATGAGTAGTACACAAACTATTCTTTTTGAATGAAATCGTGTATCAATTTTAGCCTAAAAGATATTTTTATTACTTTCACCAATTTGCTCTTCACAATTCACTCAATTCGTCTCACTTTCTCTCACATTTTTTGTTTATTAAATTAGAGGATTTTTTTGTGTAATAAATTAATTGGTCTAAATTTTAATCTTCATTTTTTTTCATGGTCAATTGAAAAACCCCCTCAAAAAAATTGTTTTTTTTATCAATTCCCCATTCTCATTTTCAATCCAGTAGGCCCAAGTCTGCTCATTGCAATTGTAATGGAATTCTCAGAAAAAAGTGCCATCCTTTTTCCACCTTTGGGTGTTCTTGAAAATAATTTTTTTTCTTTTTTTCTCTGTATCCCCAACACGAGAGAGAAAGTAGTCGTTGTACAAGAGAGAAAAGAGAGACAATTTGTATTAAAGAAAGTAGAAATGTGAAATATTTCGTTTCTTTTAAAATGAAAAATAACAAAAAAGTATCTTTAATTTAATTGGTCCTTTGAGTTACCACAATTAATTTAAAAGAGTTTCACATCACAAATTATTTTTTACTTGTGTGTGTGTACTGATATATTTTATTTTGCTGGTCATTTTATTTTTATTTCTTGTCTTGTCTGTACAGAGTCAATTTTTTTTTTTTGAAAAATTTTGATCTCGACACATTTAAACATTTGATAGTCATTCACCTCCCTTTAAATTTTCGATGAGTGTGTTGGACGTTGAAAATAAAAAATGGAAAAAAATGTTACAGTCCAAAAAAGACCGACAATTTTTTAAGAATCCCGTAGCATGTCAAAGGACATGAAAAAGTCTGGGACTGAATCTCCAACTTTTTTCTACAGAGAAGAACAAGAAGAGTAACTTGGACCAACTCATGGTGGAGATGACTTTCACTTTGGTACATATACCTGAAATGTCACAACCTCTTAAAAATTGTACTCCACAATTCTATTCATGATTGTCACTCTTGTCAAGTTGAGCCCAAAAATGAATTTGCACCAAAATGTCTCTTGTAAATTTTAAAAAATCATTTGACAAAAATTAATTTAATTGTTTCCCCCAATTTTAATAATCAAAATGAGCCTTTTTTTTCTTGTTGTGTATTATGTAATTGAGAAAAAACGGACGGAATGTAAAGAAATTGGATACAATTTTTTTTTGATTGCAACTGTCGATTTTCACACACACACAAACACCATTCCAGAGACACAAGGAAAGGAGGCTCCTCTTTTTAGAGATGTGCCATAACTCATCTTTATCGCCAAACTATCCCTCTATTTTTTTCACACAGTAGACATCCTTACAAATAAACAAAAAGAAAAACGCTTGCCACCATCATAACGTTGTATATATATTTTTATACGTCAGTTATTTATTTTTACCACACTTTTTTTCACTCTCTTTCTTTGTATGGCAAAATCTTTATATTTATATATATAATGTAATGTATTATATATATATATAATTCAGTCAATATAAACTACAATTTTGTATTTTCCCTTCACACTTTTTTTTGACCTTTTGACCCTTTTCGAAGATAATGGATATGATTTTATTTCTTTACGTATATTTTAGTAGTAGTAGTTCAAAATAAACTGAGGTAGGATGATGATGTAGTTTTATTTTGAACTCAAGGCATAGAACAAGATGATGATGATGATGAAGGAAGGATAGTTTTCAGTTGAGGTAGGAAGGAAGAAACTGGAAGGGTTTTCAGAGACAGAGAGAAAGTCAGAATATGGACCAAATTATAAAACGGATGTTTTTTTTTCTTTTCTTCTTCTTCTAACAAGTAACTTTTTTTTAGCTCAAGCTGAGATGAAGCGTTTAAATAAGATTAGAGATGAGATGAGAAAAAGATGGACCACACAGCACAGATTTTTAAAATGGACAGATAGGAAGAAGAAGAGATAGAGAAAACTTTTTAGTAGTATTATTATTTTTTTTATATTCCTTTCTATTTTCCTTCAAGTAGAAACGGACGGCTTCAAGTTGCCTTCTAGATCTTTTTTTTTCTTATTATTTTTTGAAAACAAACGAAAAAGATATTTTCATTTTCTCTTTTGTTCTTCTATACACACACTCACACTCTTCTCTTTTTTTTTTTGTAAAATAATTAATTTTTTGTTACCAAAATTTTGGAACCGGAAGGAAGACTACAAGGAGGAGTTTGTGAAGGAAATTTAAAATTAAAAAAGAAATAATAAATATAAATTAATTTTCTTTAAAATAAATTAGTTCTTTGTATTTTTTTGAAATAAAGAAATGTATTTGTAAATTTGTTAATAATTTTTTGACAAATAAATTAATAAACTTTCAAGACAAAAGACAGACAAGGCCAAGTGTGTGAACGAACTTGGTCTTTGTTTTGTCTTTGAAATGGTGAGAGTGAGTGTTGATTTAACATTAGGAAATTTATAAGAAAGAGAGAGAGATAAAAAGAGATAGAGAAGAAGAAGAAGAGAGAGGTAGGTTTTTTGGAACGGTAATGGTAACAGTGACGGTTTGGATTGCTTTTGGTTCTCAGGTCGAAGAGAGCTGAGTAAGTTGGTTAAAGTTGGTTCGAGTTCCCTTGACAGAGCTTCATAGCCGGTTTCAACTGTGTAAGGAAATGAAGGGAAAAGGAGAGAGAGAGAGAAAAAAAAAGAAACAAGAAAATTCAAGGGATGAGGAATACATTCGCCGGCGCACAGTAGTTTACTCAATTTTTGAGGATGCCAACTCTTTGCTCTAACGTTTGCTCACTCATTGATTACTAACACACACAGAGAGAAATTCCATAGCCACCTTCCTTTCCCTTTTCTTCTCTCTCTACTTTCCTCTACAGTCTCACTCTCTCCAGTGTTGCCTTTCCTCTCTCTCTCTCTCTCTCTCTCTCTCTTTCAAATGCCTGCATCCCTACCCTTACAACACTTTCTCCTAGAGACCCACTTGAAAAAAAAAACTTGTCTCATCTCCTTTCTCCTTTCTCCTCTCACTCTCACCCTCACTCGCATAAAATTATTGAAACAAGGAAAGCGTTTTTACCTTTAATGCTTCACGCAATATGCTCCCCCCTGTTTTAACACTTTGTTTTCTCTCACATCAATAATTTACTTTCTCCCTCGCTCTCTCTTTCTCACCACTCTTTCACATATTTTTTCAATTGTACAGTGTACAGTGTACACCATCATGAATTTGGGGTAGAAATATGTACATAATTTTCTTGATCTTTTTTTTAAAATAAAGGAGGTCAAAGAGAAAGTAATAAGAAGTATTTTAAAAAAATAGGTTAAAATTGTTCAAAAATACATTTACAATTTTTATCTCATTTTATTGCTCTTCTCACTTCCCCTACTGGCCCATCAAGAGGGAGAGGGAAGACTAGGCCAGATTTTGGAGAAAGGAGAGAGGAGAAGAGTCTATTGAACATGTTACTTTCTCCATACAACTTTACACTGAAAAAAAGGAGGACCGTTCTAGTCAAGTCAAGTAGCAAGTTTTTTTTGGGATGAAAAAGATGTAGAGAAAATCCTCGTTTATTTCTCTCGTTCTAGTCTTAATATTCAGGACTAGGGGAGGGAGAGGAGGAGGAGGGGGGAGAGAATGCAAATATGAATATAAATATTGGAAGGAGGGACGCTATAGTTTTTTTAGTGTGACTAACGGTAAGTAGGAAGATTAAAATGAGATAGTATTGCAAATATCGTATGTATGGGGTTATGGGTCTTGGATGGAGAAAATGGCAAACTTTGAATGCATCCACATGGTATATATACATATATATATATAGACTACAGTAACAGTAAGGAAGCAGCGGGACGACTCGGCGATCCGCGGGTGTCTAGATACTCCTCTCACAGTGGCGTCAGACCATCTATTGCAAAAAAGTATCAATTCGAGTTGTACAAGTGCTAGCGCATTGCGGAATAATGCACACAAGAAGAGCTTCAACGTGCTTTCCACGGCTTGCTGCCTCTTGCTTTCTCTCTCTCTCTCTTTCTCCAACTCTATCCTCACTCTATGGAACACACGCAGTGAGACAGACACATGTGCTCATCATATTTAAAACACAAAAACTCTACCTATCCATGTCTTGCTCTCTCCTCCTCAAAAAAAAAGTTTTTTGGTTTGGTTCCTCACGTCTCTCCTACATAGGTAGGTACATAAACCCCCCCCCCCCCATTTTTATACTGTGAAGACTACAATGGCCACATTTAGATATGAAAAAAAGTATGTCAAAGCCATACACAAACTCTAAAAAAGAAAAGACTAGAACTCTCTCTCTTGTCTTGAATTTTGAAAAAAAGAGAAAAGTTTTTTGTCTTAAAATTCTTGATAATTATTTTTTCAACCCCGTCGGCTCTACAACTTTCATTCAAAATCAGAGTCTCCTCCTTTTTTTGTACAGTATTTAAGGGACAAGAGAAAGTAGGGAGGGAAAACATTTGTTCAAGTCTACAATATTCAAAAAAACCCGTCTTTGTACAACTAAAACATGTTGGAAAGTGTGTGGCTGTAGTCAGTCCATCATGTTCAAAGTTTTCTTCATCTTCCCTCCATTGTCTTCTAGTCAAGTGGAAGAGAAAGCCAAGTAGTAGACGTACGTTTGTGTAGAGGAGAAAAAGGAACAGATTTTTTTCCACAAATGTCAATTTACTTACACACCTTATTTTTCCAACAAGATGTCAGCCATTTCCATTCTCTTTAAAATGGCTATAAAGATTGCGTACGATAATTCTCTTTGAAATCGTTCAACAAAAATAAATGTCCCCAAAAATTCAAGACAATGCGTGAGAACCTTTTCCCTTGCTATAACAGAACGAGACTGTACTACAAGAGAGAGAGAGACAAGAAATTTTTGAGATGGAGTCAACAAGATAAAAAAATGATGGGGAGGAGAGTAAATTGGAAAAAGTATGTGTGTACACGTACACGTACATACATACCAATAAAAGACATTACAATATCAGTACACTGTACACATTGGCAAGATAAGGTGAAGGTAGACTAGGAGAAACAAGGGAGAGGGGAAAAAGAAAATGGTATAAAAGTTGGCTGAGATGAAAGATGGAGGATCATAAATGAATAAATAAATATTCATATCCCCCTCCCCCCACAGTAAACAATCTATAGTCTCAAAATAAAGTTAAGGGAACTTTCACATATTTATGTATACATTTTTTTCACAAGAGAAAGTCATATTGTGTGTGTGAGGGATATGGTGATAGAAAAGAAGGCCAAAAAAATGAAATTTGTTTGGCAAATAATATGCCCTAAATTTCCAACCGTATCCACTCGTGATATCACTTGAGCTCACTAACAACCAAGCAAAAGGGGACTATAATATTCCCATGTTTTTTTCACATTACGTTAATTTATACTTGTCTTCATTGTCCAAATAATCTACCCCCCCCCCAGTCCCTTTTCTACTGTCCAATCTTTTCCCCCCCTCCTCCCCTTTCCTTCCTTTCTCCAAACTTTTGAAGCTTTTTCTCTAATCCAAAGAATTGACAATTTTTTTTTTGACATTGACATTCTTGTCAATGTTGGTGAAAGTTTGACTAAATTATTTGAAAATTGTGATTCTTGTCAAAAATGGTGTACTATTAAGAGAGAGAGAGGGAGGGAAAGTGTTAATGATAAAGGAAGGAATAAATGAGGCGACGACTTGTGGCTCTCATGAGGAAGAGGAGGATGACGACAGGTGGATTATGGTTTGTACAAACAGAGACCCTATGGTTAAATGGTTTTTGTAGGATGAGAGAGAGAGAGAAAGGAGAAAGTTGTGACAAAAAGCATTAAGTTGTATGAGGATGTTATATGAAAAGCGTCGTCCATTTATAGATATAAAGATATTGGAAGGCCATAAATGTCAAGAAAAATGATAAGTGGAATTCCTAACTCCCCTTCTCCCTCCACTCCCGGCATTTCCCTCCCCCCTCTCTCACACTCATACATACAAAACACAGACAAAAAGAGTGAGAGCATGACTGGGTCTGAGGCATTGTCTTGATCAATGGTACAAGTACGCTTGATGTTCATTCAAATGGAACTGTGGATCCTGTCACAAAATATGGATCATAACCGCTCAAATCTCACAGCTTTCTCCTCCAAATTCATATCTGGATCACTACACTGTTTACAAACTTAATTCAAAAATCTTAGGAATAAAAATAATTCATTTTTTTGGGAGGGAAGAAAATTGGAATGGGTAAATGTAAATTTAATGCAAGATTTGATAATAATTTAAATTTTAAAAGTACGTCTTAATGCTCTTTTTTTTTCTTTAGAGTTTCAGTTGGTGAAAGTACCATAGAATTGAGTGAGATTGATGAATATGAATATTCTATTGATATGGCGTGTAGTTTGTGTTGGAGACTGTGCATAATAAACGTTGAGCACAGTTTAATAATAATTATTTAGAGTGTAAGGAGGAATGATTTAGTTTTTGACAAGAAGGGATCGTTAATAAGAATTTAATTACTATATCGGTTGACGTTAGCATGAAATAATTGGGTCAGAAAAGCCACACTCTTTCTCTCTCCTTTCTCTTTATGTACATGAAAACTCTCTCTCTCTTTTATACGGCAAACAACTTTGGTTCACAAAGATGTGATCTTGCTTTCTCCCCCACAGAACTCCCCCCAAAAAGAGAGAATGATTTAGAAATGGCCCATGGCATAGACTATTACAGATATTCGTACAAAGTCTAGCCCTAACCTTAGTCTATCTTCAGTTAATTTGTTTGTAGTAACACACTCACTTGAATCTCCTCCTCCAACACAAAGTCTAGCCCTTCATTTCCCCTTTTTTGGGGGGTTCTAATTCTCACAATACACTTTCTCTCCCCTTCAAAAAATAACCTTGGTTCTAGTGAATGATGCAACCTTAGTCTTTCTCTATGTAATATTCACCCAGTAAAATTCCCATCCCACACATATCTCACGTTACTCTCCATCCCCCCCGAAAAAAAAGAAAGAGTATAAATATCTACACAGTTTAATTTAGGACAATGTGATAAAAGCCTCCCCTCCTCCTCCTCCCTTCGTCTTCTTTTTTTTTTTTGCTTTCTCTGCCGTTAGACTATTCATTGCATTGGGGGAATTGCATGAAAATGCTAATTTCATTGCTTGTAAATTCTTGATTAATAGAGTAGAGTCTAAGGAGAAGGAGTTAGAGTATGAAAATGGAATGCATTCAAGAATTCTCTTTTTTATCTTAAATTTCCAGCCTTTTTTTTGCTCTCCCTCCATCTCCATTCTACATTATCCCTCGCCCATGTATGTACATACACTGCATAATGTACAAAATTCTCTCAAGAATTTCAAAATGTGAATTGTGTGCAAGAGGGAGGGAGCGGAGAGAACATTAAAAAACGTGGTTGAATTTATTTGGAATAATTAAATGAAAATGGTTCAATTTATTTCCAATAATTAAATTTCAAAATTACTCTCCAAGCAACACTCTCACACTCATAAATAAAATGTTGACACATTTGGATGAAGATGACGTAAAGACAACATTTTTTTTGTACAAGTAAAACTTAGAGATGAAGATGAAGATGAGAATTATGAATATTAAAAAAATAAGTAGGGACACTGTACTGTAGTAATATTTAAGTCGTAGTAGTTTTTTTTATGAAAATAAATAACGCACATTTTTTTGGACTATGACTTTCACTCTTAAAGGCTACACATGGGCAGGAATAAAAATCCTTAATGGAGTGGAGTGTATCCTCTTACTTTGTTTTATCTTGAGGACTTTTGACTATCAAAAGAATCCACGAGGAGGAATTGACGTGAAAAATGTATAGGAGGCAAAAAAAGGGAAAACGGAATTGGTTGTATTGAGCGCATTAGAATTTCACAAGAGAGAGAGAGAGAGAGAAGATGAGAGAAAGTAAATGTGGCTTTGTGTGTGTATGTCTATGAAAAGAGAAAGGGAATTAGTTGGACTGGAAGGAGGTACATGAGCTGTTGAATTTCAAAGTTGGTCGAATATACATACAACTAATGTGTTTTCAACTTAAGACGAAATGGCAGTTCAAAGCGGCTAGTTTAGGATTTTACACGTACACACTTTCTCTCAAACTTTATGATGAAGGGACGTGAGAATAGAGAAAGAGGGACCAAAAAAGGGAAGAAAGAGAAAGGCAAGTTGAAAAACGGTCATAAAATTGAGCAAGCTGCTACTATACTTTTCTTTGCAGCTGGTTTTCTTACTAACAAAAAGGGAACCAAGTTGATCGTCTACCTAAAAAATATTGAGTTGGTTTAGAGCATTGGGATGGATGAGTCTCAAGTTGCTGGTACTCACTCTCTCTCTCTCTCTCTCTCTCTATTTCTACCTAAAACGGTGTACTTTTTTTTGTGTATGTACATACACAGAGAGTGGTATTATTACATACCTTTTTCATTTGGGTTTCTTCTTTTGTGTCTTCCCTTTCATTCTCCCCCTATCCTTGTTTCATTTGTTTTTATATATTCTCTCTCTCTCTCGTGTAGGACAGGGGAAATGGCACAACTAGTCAACAGAAATGGAGGAGGGAGGAGGAGGATGGAATTTGACTGTGGTTGGCACAATTCTGTTATATAAAATAAATATCAAATCCACACCGAGAACTTGACTCTCTCTCTCTCTCAACAGAATATGAGTAGACAAGATGAGAAGGAGAAAAAAGGTGGAGAAAGCATTTACATAGAATTGTGTTGTGGAGACAGATGTGATTGGAGACGATAGAAAAAAAATTGGTTTTTTACGTCTCTCTTTCTTTCCACATTTTACACTTATTGATCCCCTCTTAAATTTCATTCTTGGTTTGTCTATACATTTATTGTTCTTTTCCCTCCATGTGTTCCCACACACTTGAACATGTGTGTGTACAAGACAGATTACTTTCTCAGGTGTCTCTCAATCATGACAAAGTTTTATTCAATACGGAAATATTACAAGGAGCTCAAATCCAGTTTGAGAGAGAGAGGGAGAGGGAGTGAAAGTTATGAGAAAAGGGGGGCCATGGAGTTTTTGAGTCTTTATTCATACGAGCAATTTGAGGTAATGAATGCCCCTCAAGAGGACTACCTTTTTGATATTTGACACAAAGACAATGACAAGATTAGAATAGAGAGAGGAGTC
The DNA here is from genome assembly GCA_034700945.1 of Arrhopalites spinosus. Classification (NCBI taxonomy): domain Eukaryota; kingdom Metazoa; phylum Arthropoda; class Collembola; order Symphypleona; family Arrhopalitidae; genus Arrhopalites; species Arrhopalites spinosus. The sequence goes on from JAQIVZ010000129.1 coordinate 46,166, forward strand.
AATGAGAAAGTCAAAAATAATTGAAGAGGGGTCATACCCATAGTACCTGAGAATGAAAATTAGAGAAAGAGAGAAATTTTGAATTCATACCTCTCTACTGTTCCCTTCATTTCCTTTTGTGTGTCAGTCAAAATTTGATGGAGTAAAATATCTCTAGTATAGACTTTTCTCTTGTACAAACAAAAACATGATTATTTCTTCTCTTCCCTTTCACTCTACAATCTATTATAAATTTACTTGATTGCTCAAACATCCTTCTCTCTCTCTACCTTTCTCCATGTAAAATTTATGCCATAAAAAATTATCATGAGATTCTAACTTTGTCAGTTGGAGGAGCAAAACTGTAGACACGACCTCCGTCCTCTCTTCCCCTACTTTCTCTTTCTCTCCATTTCTCTGGGCATGACTGAACCCCCCATTCTCCCTCTTTTTCTTTTGTCTCTATTGTCCTATGGCAAAATTTAGTAAATGTAATTTTCTCTCTCCGCTCTCTGACTTTCTCTTTCTGTAGAGAGGTTGCGGGTGTCAAATATTTGTATAAATGTTAAAAATTTGAAGAACTACAAAAGTCAAACAAGTCTAGTTGTACAGTCTAGAAATATTTTTTGATGGTTTAAAGAGAAAAAAAAACCTACAACATTTTCTACGAGTGTCTCATCACAACATTCAAAATTTGGCCACCATTTGGCCACCATTTCCCTTTCTAGCTTTCTCTCTCAAAAAAATTGTGGATGAAATTCAAGAGTCATTGAGCAACACTTGATGTTTGTACAGGTAAAATGGTATGAAAGGGGTAGACTACCCAAAGGCATAAAAGTATGGAGAGATGAGTCTCATGGATGTAACTTGGTCAATTTTTATGAGGGAGGTCAATTTCCCCAGTGTGAAAATTAGAATCAATTCTTAATTCCGACTTTTCCCCATTCTCATTCTCACTCAAGGGGAAAGTAAGAGTTGGAGAGGGGAGTCACAGTACTTTGTTTATAGCACTAGAACATCTACTGGTACGCTTATTACACCTGGGTTATATTATACAGACTCATTAAACAGGTCCAGGTGGGGAGGGGGGTTGAAAATCTCTGTGTCTATATTTCATATTCTCTCCTCTACACTTTCTAGCTTAACTCTCTCTCTCTCTGTCTACTTGATGGAGATAGTGGCAGGAGAGTTGGAATTAAGAATTAGTAATTTATTTATTATTATGTTATGTCAAGCTTTCTCTCTCTCTCTCTCTCTCTCTCTCTCTCTTATAACAAGAGAGAAAACTAATTTCTTTAGTCATAAACTTGATTTGACATGTACAAGATGATGGTGACGTCAACAAACTTTTTTGTTTACTTGAGATGAGATACTTTTTGTACTTGTAGAGTAGCCCCAGAGCTTTCTCTTCTCCATCAAGAGAGAGAGAGAGAGAGAGAAAGCAAAAGGAGATTGGTACAAGGATTACACATTAACCAATAAATAAAAATTATGGGAGAAACTCCTTTTTTTACAAAAATTTTGGAAAATTTCACATGACAACTTTCCTTTTGTCCTCATTGTCACTGTTGTGAGTTGGAGTTGTAAAAACTAAATTTACTTTACAAGGGGGAGGAGGAGGAGAAGAAAAAATGGAATAAAAGAGTTTTGGTAAATAAAATATTTTTTTAAAAAAATGTACACAAAAATGGTTTGGGCCTCTTCTTGTGACTTTTGAGAGATGGAAAAAAAAGTGGTGCTAAGTGGCTGACTTTGAATGGTTGCATGCGACAGTGTATGTGGGTGAGTGGCTCATGTCTGATGATAAATTAAAAAGTGAAGCATGAGAGACAGATGATCAAGCTAAACGAGAGAGAGAGACGGGTTAGGCAAATAAAAGCAAATCGATGGGGGGAAACGGAAAATCTATTTTGAGAGTTTGCTGAAATCTCTATTTTCAGACCACACCCTGACTTCATTTTAGCTGAATCCATCTCCAACCGCCAGGCGGTCTTTCCCGCGACTTTCTCTTACCTTTTCTCTTTCTCTCTCTTTTTCTTTACCTTTCTAAATAGTCATACTGTAGCATAAAATTTGCATAGATTGATGGATATACATCTCTACCTTAGCCCACATTAGTCAAAAGAAAAAAAACGTTTACGTGAGTTTTTGTGAGTGTGAAGGTGTGTTTTTTTTCTCTTGGGTTTCTATGTTAGCGTGCCAAAGAGGGGAAACGAACAAAATGAATCAAATACCTCAATCTAATTTTTTCCGATTATTCTTACAATTTATTTTAAACAATTCTTTACCTGTTCTACTATTCCTCTTTTTTTCTTTTTATTTTATATATTACATTTTATTTTTTATTTTATTTTTTACACAAAAAAAAACATCCGAGAATGTGAAAAGTATTTCTACCCGGCCCGCATGCTGCACGCACACTATCTCACATTTTTGTTTTGTGTATACGGCAAAACCTATACTCACTCATGCGTAGCATGAGAACTAGTTTTCTACCGGATTATAATGATCAAGAAATGTACAGGGTGATTTGTTTAATTAATATTTATTTTTTTTACATTCTTTAAATTTTAACTAATATGTTACTCCTTTTTCTTGTCAAGATTAAATAGCTGAATTTTTTAAATTCTAAAATTCCCCCCTTGAGATTTAATCTATTAATTTTATGCTACAAAAATTAATTTGTCAAATTCTTTAAATTTAATTGTCCGTCACACAAAGAAAATATTTATTGATGACCCTGTACATAGAGCTGAGAAAGAGAAAATAAAATAAATATTTACATTTTCAACTGGCACATGAACGTGTTGATAGTACACGTTCTGTGTACATACATGTACAAGTCTAGGGATATGGCCACAACCCTTATTCCTTGTTGGTGTGTGTGATATGCCCCTGTTATTAAGCGAGAGGAAATGATTGTGGCTTATTTTATACGCAACTTAACCATTCGAATTAATGAGGAACCAACAATTTTTGTCTACATTGTCCACCCTCAAAAAAAACTTTTTTTAGGCTTTATTTGTACTTTCTCTAGTCTTCTCCTTTTCCCCTCCAATCAATTTCCAACGAGATGAGGGCTAATGTCAAAGTGTCCCACAAAAATTGAACATGGCTTTCATTTTGGTCTCAACTGGAGAGAAAAAGGGAAATTATTTGATTCAATTTTGGAAAATATTTTAAAAAATAATACTTTTCAAACCACAAATAAGAGCCAAATTCATCGAAAACTGTTTTTGAGAGAGATCTGATGGCACGGAGACTGAATGGGAAAATATATTTTTCGAGTAAAATGGTCATAGAGTAAATAGACAATAAAGAGATTATTTCTTTTTGGGTTTGAATAAATCCAAGGACCGGAAACCTAATGACAACCCCCTACTCCTCCTCCTCTCCAGAAAAAAAACTAGTTCATTGAGATGACAACCAATGCGGGCATTTAAAAACAAGAGAACAACAGGAGCAGAATCACTAGAGTAACTTTCTCCCCAACATATAAAAAGAACCTTTCTTTTGAAAATACCCTTGTTGATATAGGCGCATACAATTTTAATGGTATATTAGGAAAACCACAGGTTTCTTTCTATACTCTCTACCCCCACTCAAAAATCCTAATACCCGCAGTAGGTTAATTCGGGGAGAGACTGAAGTGGAATCTAGCGGGTTTAAGTTGAATTTTTAAAAAAACTTGTTCCTACCCGGCGATTCATCTTTTTTTGTGTATGTTTTGCTGCAACATAAAAAAGAATTGCTGTAGTCGAGTGAGTCGTAGTATGAACAAAAAAAACATGTTTGCAAAGGAGAAAACAGGCAAAAGAACGATTTCGCGCGCAAGTCCTCTCTTTAGCAAAATTCAGCAGCCGGGCAGAAATTTTTGAGAAAAAAAAAGCAAAGTTCACTTCTTGGCTGTAGATGGCTAAGTAAGACTAAAAAAATTGTGAGTGAGTTGAAAAAAAGTTTTTTGACATTTTAACTTTTAAAGTTTAGGTCTCCATTATTATTTACATTCTTGTGAAATTTTTTTTTATTAAAAAATAAAATTTGTCGATTCCCTGCAAACTAAAAAAATATACACAATTCAGTGTATAAAGTAATGTAGGATAATTAATCTCAATTAAAATGCACAAAAATTTAAATTATTTAATTAACTAAAAACTGTTTATAAAACAACTGATGAATTTGTCATTTTTACTCAATGGAAAGTGTCAAAAAATGACATTTTTAATAGTTAAGTATTTTTGTAAATGATTAAAATATATTTAAAAAAGAGAATTAAATAATTTCTGGAGACCAGGTAAGAATAAGAGAGGGACTAGTTGGTTGAGGGAAGAAAGAGAGATAATGAACTAAATGAATTATGTTCACCCGGCCGACAAAGCTGAGAGGTAGACAGGCACGTGGTTCCGTCCCTACTCAATGTACCATCATAGACAAGACCACAGTGTCCTTGTCTCCCAAATACTTTCTCTTGTTGTGTCTCAAGTACCTAATTTCACTTTTGTTCCTCTCCTCCAGAACAGGGCATGTATAAACAGTTGTGTAGAAGAAAGTAGAGACTTTCAGACTTTGAGTCAAGTTGGACATAATGGAAAGTGCAAATTGATGAACCCCCCACTTTCTCTACTAAATACAAAAATAGAACCACATCTCAAGTGCCACTGTCACTTTCTCTCTCTTGTCTCTCTCCTTGATTCCATTCTTCATCCCCATATTCTACAATTTCCATGCATCTCATTTAGTCAAAGGCCAACCTTTATCCTTATAGCCCATTACATCCCACACAAAGTATTGACCTTTATCACATAAAAGTAGTTAAACTCTCCAAACAATAGGGCAAAAAAAGTTTGAGCTCATCTCCCAAACTCATTCATGCATTGAGATTATATTTAAAAACCATAATTATCTTTTACTAACCCATATTCTTAACACATCATCTTCAAAAGTGGGCAAGACAAAAGTGGAGAAAGTTTTACATTTACAAGTTTGTGGTGTAGCTAAATAACAGAGAAAGAGAGAGAGAGAGAGGGGTGGGGGAGAGATGGAAATGACCGAGAAGACAATAAAAAAAGGGGGAAATATATAAATCATAGCCTATGGGATTTTGGGGCTTCTCGTCTTTGTTTTTATTAGATCCTTTGTTGATTCAGAACAACCCATGATAAATACACGTCTACATATATATATATATACATCCTCATGTTTAGATCTTTGACCTGGACTTGATCTACAGAAAGAAAGAAACGAGAGAAAACACACTTTCTTTTTTTTATACAAAGGAAATCATTCAACTATGAATTCACTTTATTGGGCTATAACATGAAAAAATCAACTTTAGTGGTTAAAATAGCCACAGATTTATTTTTTTTACTATGTACAAGAATATATATATATATATATATATACTAAAAACATGGATCAAAACATAAAAAAATAAAGGAGAAAACTAAAACCCTAGAGATAAATTTGTCCCTTTACTTATAAACCAAAAAAAAGAAAAGGAAAAAAGAGAAAGCAAGTGCAAAGATCATTTACTATCTCAACCCATTCCACTAGCATTTGTTATATCTTGATTTCTTCAACTTTTACTCATTACACCATCACTGAAGAAAAAAAGGAAAAAGTAAATAGAAAGGCAAAAAGTCGGATAAAGATTCTTTCTCCACTTTTCCCCTACTTTCAATCTTTCTTCCAGCCTACTCATACTTTTAACAGTGATGAACATGATGGAGAGAAGGATAATCACTGGATAATTAATTAGTTTTTCTTGAAAGAAAAAAAAGGAAGGGGGGTGAGAGCTTCATATTCATAAATCCTTGTATAACTTTTTGTTTAGCTCTTTCCATAATATGCATTACCTCAAGTATAAGGGGAAAAGGGGGGGGTCCAAAGTGAGCATTAATGTGATCATCATGATCTTCCTAGCCTCTCACACTTGCCAAATAGTCTAAAGTTGTGTGAAGAAGTAAGACTAGAATTTTATAGTGGATACAGACACACACACACCATATCAGTCATTATTTATATTCATGTAGACAGAATCGTCTTGAAAGACAAGCACGAAAATTTGTATACATTTATCATAGCCATGCATACATCCATGAATGGGATACCATAAAATTGGGGGAAAGAACCCCAAAATATTCTCCATCACATTTTCTCCCTTACTCTTCCCACGCCCACAAAAACAGCTTATCTCCACATCTTCCTCACAATGCTTTCCCTCTTATCAAGATATATTGTACAATGTCTACTATCCTTGAATTTTAAGCACGATAAATTGTCTAGGCTAATGTGAATTCTTGTACAGAAAAAAATGGAGAGAGAGAGAGAGAGCGAGAGAAGAAAGATTCAGTTTTTTTTGCTTTCTCCTTTTACTAACTTTCCTTGTTGTGCTCTTGTTAAGTACAAATTTAGATCCAAAAACTCCATTAGCCATGTAAATGGACGGGGGGAGCCGGCGTTTACATTAAAATGTCAAAGAAACTGTAGAAAATACAAAATAAATTAAAAAATTTTATAAATTGTATATTGTACAAGAATCTACTGAATTAAATTCTCCTTTCTCTCTTATGAGAAATAAAAGAAAATCAGGAGGGAATTTTTTGGAGGATGACCAAAGTAAAGAGAAAACTTTTGCGTAGGTGGTCAGTCCCATATAAACACAATGTGAACTATATAACGTCCACTTTCATAAAGGGAAAGAAGGAGAAAGGGAGAGTCAACAATCATGGGGGAACGCCAAGAATAAAAAAAAAAGACGATCACGTCCACGTCTACTTGTCTACATGTAAAGATTCCAGTATTCTCCCCATCAAAGTGAAAGTCAAGTGCACAATGTCCACTTTCACCTCTTAATTACATCAAGAGTAGAGGAACTAGAGAATTGACTATTAGAAAGATAGCAAAAAAAAACAAGTCCCAGAGCCAACTCAGTGAAATTGTGGGATTAAGAAGGAACCACTTGGACCTACACAAATGTACTGAGTAGGGAAACTTTGTTGGCAGTTGCAATTTGAAACATGTCGACTCTCCATCGATTTTCTTCAAAGTCACTCATTCCCACTTTTAAACACTTTCTCTCTCTTTTTTTCATTTACTAAAACTCGTTCTACATGAGGCTTAAGGGGACTGCGCTTCAGAAAAAAAATTTCTTTTCATTTTCACTTTATTTAAAGTCATTTCCAAAAAAAGAAAACTTTTTTTTTTTAAAAAAAAAGCTCTTCCAAGAAAGTTACATCTTTGCAATTTGTTTTCTTTCAATTACTCATAACTGTCAAAAAAAATTTTTTGATCTGTTCTATTTGTACTACTTTGATCTTTTTTTTAAATTAAATTACAAAATAAAAAGGGTATGAGTTTTACCTGGAAAAATTTAAAAAATCAAAATTTGTCATCAAATAATTGTACTAAATGTTTTTTCCAAAAACGTTTTTTTTTCTTGTTGGCGCAGACTAGAAAAGCTACTTTAAAAAAATGATGGTGCATTTATTTTGAGCTTGAGTAAATAGTCACGTGTGTGCAATAGCAAACTAACCATTTAGCTACATAAAAATAAGCTTGTGGTACACGACTAGTTGCACAGACAATTTGCCTTTAATATCTCCTCATCACTACCAAGCTAGTCATGGCATAAAGACTAACTGGGGTAAGCAGAGGAATAGCCAAAAGCAATTACTGACTTTATTAGAAAAGTTTATTTTTCTATTCTCCTTTCACTTTTCCTTTCATATAAATTTATTTCTCCCTTCATTTCCCATCCTTTGGAGAATCAAACAAAAAATAGGAGCGGTCAAAGAGAAAATTAAAAATAAACAGTCATTTTTTTTTCTTCTTCTATTTTTCTTGTCCCTTTATTGAACTTTTACCTACTCAAAAAAAAAGAAAAAGTTCATCTATTCTATTTCTAGTCTGCAGACTTTATTTTTTTTGTAAAATACATGAGTTTTTTTGAATAGAATTTACAAATTGACTTTGATTTATTGTATAAATTTTTCTATTGTGCATGACCCTCTGTCAGCCTCTTGTTTTATTTTTTATTTATTTTATTGAGAGAGAAAGTCAGAGAGTTACATTGCGGAAAATTATTCATGTTTTCAAAAAAAACAAAGAAAAAAAACCTTTAGCCTCTTGCTTGCCTAACTTTCTCTAGTCAATCTGTTCCAACGACAGATTTTTAAAACTGTGTGACCGCATTGACTTCTTGGGACTCATCTGACTGGACAGAAAGACCGGTTTGGTGTAGTTGAGTTTTCCCTACTTGAGAAATCCGTGAGTGGTTTCACATTGGAGGAAATGGGTCAGTCAAGTGTGCGCCGTCGTCTTCTTGCCCCTTTTTTTCAATATTTACCTCTATCCCTCCCAATACATTCAACTGTAACCATGTCCCATATGCCAATTTTGTTTATTTCTCGTGTCAAATCTCTTTATTGTCATCCAGCCAAAATCTTTCTTTCTCCTCAATTAGCTAACCATAGACAATTTAAAGAGGATTGAAGAGTGAATAAGAATATAAATAATTAAAATTAAATTCTTGGATTTGAGTCACCTCAATTAATACAAATGTTAGAGTGGGGGGGGGAGTGGAAATGATGACTTTTATTATTGTAACCTACTAAAGAGAGAGAGAGAGAGGGAGACTTTCTCTCGCAATGTAGTTTACAATGATGGTGGTCAGAATATAAGAGAAAATATAATAGTGAAGGGGATAAATGAAGGTATTAATTTAGTGGAAAGTCTTAATAATTTCTTGAAGGAGGGGGATTTTGAGGATAGTTTAGTCGGAGGACTTTAAATCCACGTCCATGTGTAGCCACCGTTGGAGGAGAAAGAAAAAGAAGGGGGGGAAGGAAAGGCTTTATCTGCACTGCGGCTCTTTCCATTCCAAAGAGCTAGGCAACCAATACTTTAACTCAACTGAACATGCACAGAGAGAAGACCAAAGTGCACATATTCGCATTCCCATCTTCTTTTCTTGTAGAAAAAAAACCAACATGGTAAAAACCAATGGAGGGATCCCCTCCTCCTTTTTGACTATGTACGTTTGTAACATATGTATTCATACACTACCCCCACTTGCCCCATGGTTGTATGTACCACGCGGCCAGTCCTAAAACCTATGAAGAGAGTAGGAGAGAGAAAAAGTTGCCAAAAATATTCTGGGTCTCATGTATAACTGTTGGATGAGATGGAGATGGAGAGAGTCAAAGTTGAAGTGCACACATTCCTCGGAAACTTGCTAATAACTAAGAGAGAGACAGACGTAGATAGATTAATGAACCCTGAATGAACTCAAGTGGAATCCAACTTTCTTTTCAAATACAACCACACGACTATCCTCTCTCTCTACTACTACTACTACTGGCATCCTCATTATTATTATTATTACAGCACGCCGCCTATTATTGACTTAAGCATCACTTGCTTCCGTCCTACAAGACAAAAGCTCCCCCAGATTTGTCTCATCAAGTGAAATGTGAAGAGAGAGCCGGAATTACAATGGAGTTGTAGGTTTTGTAGACTCTCACAAATGTTAAAAACAAAAACAAACTTTTGAGCATATGTTGAGCCATGCAAACATTACGCCTTTGGGTTTTGAATTTCTATTTCCTCTTTCCTCTCTCTCTCGTTAGGATAAAATAAAAAAAGGAAGAAATATTTGTTACATAATAATTTTAGTTTGCTAACAAATATTTTATTTGTTTTGTTGTAACATTTGAGCTTTGTTGGACAATCATGCATGTTTCTATTTATTCCCCATATTTTACGAGTCCATGAATTTCCATGAAAAGCCCTGTCTCTTTCTAGTTAAAACTATTCAAATTTTATCCAAATAATCCTTCCAACTAAAATATCATTTGGCTACACACACACACACACAATAAAGTTGGATAGTTTTATTTTTTTACCAGGAGATATTTTCTCTCTGGTAAAATTGAGAGAAGAGAGAAAGTGCAATTTTATAAGAGAAAAGTTGCAAATATAATTCCCATCATGGGAAAGAAAAAGAAAGACATTGAACATCTCTGAGATTTTATACAAGAAAAAAAGAAAGAAGAGCAAAGACAAGGTCAGCCTAAATGTATGCATCTTTGCCTATGTCTACACAAATATGTGCAACAGAAAATTTTCAAACTTTCACTTGTATTTTTTTTCTATGTGTATAGATTGAACCTCATGGTCGATACTGAAGAGAGAGAGAGAGAGAAAGTTGACAGGGTATGTGGACCTTATAGTTGAACTGCTTTACTTTCTCCCTTCCTTCGGAATACTTTTCCTCTCTTTTCCCCGCTCTCCACAAAAAATAGTGAAAGTAGAGTTATAGAAAGTGTATCAATAAAAAAAAGAGAACAACTGTAAAGTAGGAAATGGAGAGAGGGAACAAGATAAATGCTGAGCAAGTTTGACATTTGACTTTGTTGTTGTTCCCCTTGCTTGGTTTATGTAGTGAGACAGATGCAGAGGCTGGAAGGGTTGGCAAGGAAGAAGGGGGCTCTGGATAATAATTTCATTTAGCCTAGAGGAGAGGACTTGACAGGGAAAGATGTAGAGGGAAAAAAACTGGGGGAAGGCTATGTAAAATCTACGTCATTCCTCTAGACTGACAGACACTAGAGAGATACAAACCAAGTATTGAATACATTATTCCCTTTTCATGGCACATATAAAATTATTCTTCAACTCCAACAGACACAGGGAAATGAAGGACAAGTGGGGGGCTCCCCTCTTTTTATATTTACCAATAAAAAAAGTTTTTTTTTCAAGTCGAATTAAAAATTCTCTTTAAATTTCCTCTCTCTTTTCTAAATTTATTTTACCATCATCCAATTTTACAGTTTACAAACTTTTTTATTTATTTTTTTTGTTGTAAATGACAGAATAATTATTTTGATATGTATGTCAATTTTAATTCAAATTAAAATACAATTATTGTCTCTCGTTGTATACCAAAGAAAAATAAATAATTTTGACCCCCCACTGATTTTATTATTGCATACGGCACATTTAAATTTAATGTACAAAATAAAATGAAGTTTTTTTGTTGTAAAAGTTTTATTTATTTTTTAAAAAAAGTACAGATAATTGCATCAAGAAAAAAAATGAGTTTGATGATGTTTCCCCATAAGAAGAATTTTGTAGATGAGAAAAACAAGAGAGAGAGAGAGCTGTCCCTTCAAGTTATTCTCTGTCTCTCAAAGGGAAGATAAAGGTGGGTAGAGTGAATGACAGGGACAAGAAGAGAAGTATATAAAAGGGAATATTATGAGTTCCAGTTGTCGTTGACAAGGATGTCTTACAAAAGTTGTGTGTCTGTCTTGAAATCAGATGGGTATTATGAATGAAAGAAAACTATGTTGGATTTGGATGCATCCTTTACAAAGGAAGAGAGAGAGAGACCAATGTCGGTTGGTTATGAGATTGACACAGCAATTTCACACAAAATCAGCAACTTTGGCACACAAACAGACGGACCTGGGGAGGAAGAGTTATGTTCTATTTTGTCTCCCTTTTCTTTATCTGTAGCCACAGCTTTTTCCTTCATCTGTCACTCTCATCTCTCAGCTTAAGGATTGCTCACAAGGAATGGAAAGAGTGAGGAAACAACAATCAGGCCAATATGCACACGCTCCATTTTCTCTCTTGGCTAATCTTACCTAAAATATATACCTTCCCTCCCTTCCTTTTTCATATGTATCTACATAAAACCCCAATATCTAAGTATACTCCCTGTGGCATTATAAGAGATTGAACACAAGCCGGAATTTATTTTTTTTCCCCGTAAAGATGATCCATGTCACTCGTGAGTATTCTCTTTCTACACAATTTTATTTCATAGTCAAAACACTAAAATGTATTATTTTTCTCCATTCTACAAAACTCTTGAGCTCATCTCTAAAAATGTATTTTTGTTTTACTTCTTTTTTAAATAAAAAACATTTTTCATTTAATTTTCTCAGCAAATTGAATTTTCCTCTCTCTATTTATTTAAGTTAATGGGCCAATGGCTAATCATAAATTTATTTTTTTTATTTTAAAGACAAACTTGTTTTAAAGAGAATTTCTGTAATTTTGTAATGTTGGCTCATTAACAAAAAAATTGATAATATTTGTCTAGTCATTTTATAAAACAAATAGTTTTTTTTGATGAATCGTCAAAATATTCTATAACATCACTCCAATTTTGTAACCTTGAGGAGTAAAGTGAATAATTCTTGACTGACTTTGACGTCTCACTTGCCACTTGAAAGAAATTAGAAGATGGCGTCAAAAAAAAACTAGGGAGAGTGCATTAACGAAAAAAAAAATAGAGTCATTATCGTGTTATCATGAGGTACATGAAGTAGGCTAGGTAGACATTCAAGTGAAAAAAAGTGGGAAAGTTGTGTACTCTCCAAACCCCAAATTACTTCGTTCAAACTATTTTTAATTCTAGAAACAACAAATACTAAAAAAAACAGCCTACACTTTTCTTCCTCTCCCCCCTCTCCATTTCTCAAACGAGTAACGTGGAGATAAAAACAAGACTATTTAGCCATTTACCAACCTATTTAACTATGGACTTAATTACATTAATATTAATATCCCCCTATTTTTTACAAACCAACAAACACTTTAACCCAAAATAATATTTTTAAATTATTAGTTTTCATCAATTCATAGACCACAAATTGAAGTCAAATAATTTCAACAAAAATGTAAGAAAAAAAAGAGGAATAAACGTAGACTTAAATTTCATCCCTTTTGGTTATACAAATTTACACATTTTAGCTTTCAAGAATAAAGTAGCCAAAAAAAAGAGATTCAAACTAAATTATTAAACCAAGTCTCTCTCCACTCTATTGTAATGTAAATTTTGAGAATCAAGGAATGAATAAAATAGACAAAAAAAAGAAAGGGGAAACCAAGTCTCGATGGGATTGAAACAAAAAAAAAAGTTTCAACTGTACTTTGTTTATGTATCAAGTACACATACGCCAAGACAAAAAAAGAAGGAAAAAACGTGAAACTATTCTATGAAAACGATTCCCTTCAACTCTATGACGACAATTTGAGTATAAACTTACAGACACCTTTTTCCTCTCCATGAATTTTTAAAATATCAGTGCTTCCATCCTTAAAAAATCTTTACTTTCTTTTTTTTTCTCCCCTCTTGAGAAATGGGGATGGGGAACAAGTCAAACGAGAAAATTCTTTTTAAAATAATTTCCTCTTCCCAAGAATGTGCTTATGTACATTGTCAGTGTACAACTGTATGAATCTTGTCAAAAATTATTTTTAAATTCTTTTTCTTTTTTTTCATAAACCACCACGACACGTATTTTGTATAATTTGTTTCGAAAAAAAGTTCATGTCAAAAGTGTTTTTTAAAAAAAAAAGTTTGGGAAATGAGAGTCAAAAAATTTAAATGTATTTTCTTTTTTTGAGCATGTCACCCATGAATGACAATAAAATTTAGTGATGAAATTTAATTCTATCATTAAATTTAGTGACTTTTCTTATTTTCAGTTTCATTTCCTCCCAATTTTTATTTCTAAACCTCATGGACAATTCTACAGTATAGCAGACCAAGCTGGAAGAGGGGGGGGCATGGTGTTTGTGGTGGGTATGATGGACTCTGTCAATTTTCTTTATTACAGAGACTTTTTATAGGAGAGAGAAAGCAAAAAAGAAAGTTTTTTTTGGAAAATGAAGGCTTTCAACATATTAAGTTATTACTATAAAAGCAAGTCAAAGCAGTTCAATAGCGACAGTGTGGACAATAGAAAGGGAGTCTAACAGAATAAATCACCATCGCCATTGATTTTTGTACTAGCCTCCCCCCCTCTCCCTTGGCCCACTAGAAGAAGAGAAATGTTACCAAAAATTGATTTTCAAGTGTGGCGAGAGAGGAAATTATTATTTAAGAGAAATATTTCTAGTCCCCCATATGTGGTTTTATAGTAAATTTAATTTAATTTAAATTAGAATTGATTTGTAGAAGAGAAAAAATTGGAAGGGTACATACCATGGATCCTTAAATTTATTTGGAAATGAGAGAAAAAAAAAGTTTTTTTGGAAGGATAAAATTCAAAAGGGAATTTAGAGAGATTTGACAGGACAAAGGAGATGGAATTAGTTTGTATCGTACATTATACATGTGTGCGGTTGTTTGCACACATGCACTAAAATAAATCATCATCATCATCATCCATCCTCCAGGAGAGAGAGAGAGAGAGGAAGATTGTAAAAGATGGAATGGGATAGTACATTGATATGTATTTATATACTTTCCCTTCATTTCACTTGTTCCTTAGGATTGAGTCAAATGTGCAATTACACTGGCGAAATTACTGGAGGGAGCACCAGATTTCCCCTGCATAATTTAAATTATGCAAGGTTATATCCGCCCCAAAAAAAACTATTACAACTATATAACACAAAAGACAACCCTAACCTGAATAAGGTCACACGTACACCCCATGAAATCCACTAAAAACTCCCTTCCCCCTCTTTTCTTTACTTTCTCCTACATCCCACACCTCCATTTCATTGTACCTTTTTTCACTACTTTCTTTTTTTACGCCCTTACCTTCACACCAAAATCCTAGCCAGTGGAGAGAGAAAGTCGAGAAGGGAGGAAATTCGTCATTAATTTCAACTTTCTCTCCACAAACACTGTCCAAAAAAAAGTTATTGCTCTTTGTATGTAAGTTGTAACAAAAAAAACCTTAATAATCTAAGAATCAGTCCAAACTTTTCTCATAAATGGACACACATTCACGAGCCTTTACAAAAAAATGGATTACCAAAATTCCTTTTTTATCTTAAAATACCAAAAGAAAGGAAATGCTTCATTTGTACTCATAAATAATTTAATTGACTTTTTAAAATAACATGACGGAGGCATTTTATGTAAAACTATGTTTGCAATTTAAATTACATTTTATACAATTAAAAAAAAGTTGTATAATAAAAATGTAAATTTATAGAGTAAATAAATTTAATATTAATTTACAAAATATTTTACATAACAATAGCTCAACATGTTACAAAAAAAACTTTCCTTTCATGACATGACACCACGTTGTCAAGCACATGGAAAATGTTCTTTTTTATTGACTAAAAGAATTAATAAAATCCAATAATATGAAACTGTATAGATAAGTACATAAATGTAAAAGTCCCAAAAAGACGTGGTTATTTTTCCCTTCATTTTTACACCAAAAAAATAAATTTGTAAAAAGGGATTGAACAATGTGGATTCACTAGTGAAAATATTTTTTTTGAGGTTATAACAATATTCTTTGTATTTTATTAAAAGAAAAATTGTTCATGAATGAAGGATAGAGGACAAGAGAGAGAGAGAAGGTTAAGAAAATTTTATTGATTGTTACGATGGGAGACTCGACATGCTGTTCCAGAGTTTCTCTCTTGTATTTTATAAATTTTAACATAGACAACCATGGCATCCCTCTCTCTCTGTCTGTGGTGGTATTAGTCATCATCATCACCACAAGCCTAAAGTGGGTTGAAGTCATTATACACTTTATTATATTACGTCAATCAATCCCCATTCCCATTCCTCAAGTCACCCTTCCCTCCATATTAAAAGTAATGTTGTGTATATGTGAGATAGAGAACAATCCTCGTCTTATCAAGTTCCTCAAAAGAGAAAGCCAAAAAAACATTGGGCATTTTTTCCTTTTTTTTATAGTCACAAAAAAATAGAAACTTTCTCCCCACTCTGATTATCAGTCACTCAAGAGAGACGAAAGCAGACTACAATAGTCGTGACACCTTTTTCTTTCTCTTTGTTAACGATGAGAGAGAGAGAATAGGAAATATGCTCGTAAAAAATATTTAAGGCATATTGTGCCTATACATTGTACACAATATGGAGTCCAGAGAGAGAGGGAGAGAGATATGGTATGAAAATAATATTTTTCTTGGTGAGAAAATTAGAATATTCACAACCACAACCTACAAGCTTCCCCATGTTATAGAAATATAAGGCAGTGGACCAAGAGTCATTAATTTCTTTCTCATATAAAATTTTCCCCTTCAACTTTCCCCTCACTCCTCTCACTCCACCATGAGAGATGAGTGGAAATGAAAGCTTTTCTTGCATACAAAAATTTTCTGGCACTGACTGATATTTTCTCTCTGTTGTGTTGTAGCAATCAAAATTGTGTGCAAGTTTGTACAACTTTTTTTTGGGTGTGTGTCATGATTTATCTTCACTTAAAGTTGAATTACACAAGAGTGAGCATGAAAACCCACTCAAAATTATTCATCCTTTTCTCTTTTCCCTCCATTTTATTCCTCTCTTTTTTGGGGGATTCTCTTACATGAAATATGACATGGAAAAACTAAACCAAGACTCTAGTGTGAATTTTATAGATTGTACAAGATTACTAGAGAAATAAAAATGAAGATGAGGATGAGGATGAACTTTGTTAAAAACTGACATTTTCCAACTCACCATCTCAATCCTTCTTCTCATTATGAGAGTTGAATGACAAATAAATGAAGCTCAATCGTCATAAACCCTTCAAAAAAATATGGTGAAAGTTAGGAAGAACCATAGAGAGAGAGAGAGAAAATAGAAAAAGTTTTGTTTGAGAGTAGTTACTTTCCCCCAAAAAAAATTTATGTACAGACAAAGCACACAAAATTAAATGGTGACACTTTCTCTATAAAGGACAAGAGACTCAAATGGCTAGAAAAATAAAAAGAGAAAGGCTCAAACCCAATTTAGAGTCTTTCCGTAACCCACTGTGTCATAGTGTACTCTCTCTCTCTATGGGCACAATTGTATTATATAGTTATGAATATTTTCCATGTTGAAACGAGTAGAATGGAACCAAAAAACTTTTTTTTTCTCGGAGAAAGCAAATATGGTACATGTCACCATATATAAGTTGGTACGTTTCCATAAGGAAGAATAATAATCATAAGAACCAACACTTCCTTTGACATGATATTCCAAAAAAAAGAAAGTTGTAACAAAACCACCAACATCATTTCTTTTATAACTGACAAAAAAAAAGATTTTTAAAGTACTCAAAAAAACTTAGAATATTTTTGTCTAGGTACAAAAAAAACATAAACTGGCAAATACTTGCTTTCTACTTCATTGGCCACTGTCATAAAAAATACAACAATCCAAGATTGTGAATGTGTGAACATATCAAAGTTATCACTTGAAAAAAGTGAGCACAAAAAAAAAAGAATTTTTATTTTCTCGAGTGGATTGTAGGTCGACCATTTGAAAATGAAAACGTCATGGCATGGCCATCGTAGCCACCCTTTTGTTGAAATAAATTGTCACCACATAGCCAAACTAGAGAAAACGATTAAGAAAGGACGGAGAAAGAGGTTACATTGTGAATGAGGAGAACCAAAAAAAATGTTTTTTTTCAACCTTTCTCTACTTTTTATAGGGATAGAGAACAAGTGAAACAAAAGTGAAAGTTTATTATATCAAAATGACTTGAAAATATTTCTCTACTTTCTCTTGCCACATGAGAGAGAGAGAAAGTGGAAATGGGTGAGGTAATTTAGTTAGTCTGTATTGTCTTTCCCATTGTTCTGAGGTTTTGGGGGGAGTTTCAAGCTTGAGCAAGAAATGAGTCAAAGTTTTGTGGGTTTTTCATCTCACGCTGTGCTCTAGAATACATTAAACAAGTCTCACATGTTTTTATATGAGTGGAACACCTAAACTTGCCATATGCTAGTCAAATATCAAGGTCAATGACAAGCCATACATAATGGTATATACACAACATATCAGAAATTGTCTCAAGGCTTTCAAGGATTTGCTCAGGTAATCCGCCTTGTGTAAAATGGATATCAATCAAAGTTATCATCAGGCACATGTGAAAAGTGTGCCTTATACATAATGTAATATATACGAACAAAAAAATAGTTTTTAGACTAACAAGATCCACATTTTATATATCCCTCCCTCTGCTATACATGTACAAAAGACTCTTTTCTTCTTTAGAAAAGTTTTTTTTTTTCATCCATGGAAATGGAACCTAACTTAAGCCTCATTTAAGCCATTTATAGAACAAAAGACAAGTTTTTTCCATGAGCTTTTTCTTTTTCTTCTCCTCTTGAACACAAACATTAATTCCACTAGTCATTTTCCCTCCCTCCAATTGGTTTTACTTGTAATCTTTCTCTATACCTCAAATTTTATACATTTTTTTCTAGCTTCTCCACTCCTTCATCCATATCTTATTCACTTATTTTTTTTCATGTATTTTTTATACGAAAACTATATTTCAAATTATAGAATAAATTGAGTACCAAATTTTTTTAAAATTCAAATACATTTGTTGAGACAAATTGTAGTGAAAAATAATATTCTTAAATAGTCGTGATGTCAATGGACATGACAAGAGAGAAAGGCTTTAACAATTTATACACAGAAAAAAAAAGAAAGGGACGACCACAAATGACTTTCTCTATGAAAGTAAATTGTATGAAAAAAAAGAATTCTCAATATAATCAAGAAACGTCACACCTGTACCAATTTTATTCTACGATTTGTCCACATGAAACACACACACAAAAATTCTCCATATGGTTTTATCTCCTTTTCCTTCTTTTTACTGGATTCCATATAAAATAGTCATTTTGTACCAACACATGTAAGCATGGGGAGGCATGTACATAGGTACACAATGTAGAATGTAGAGGGAGAAGAGAAATGGAAAGTCTTTTTTTTTATAAAATTTTATTTTTTAATCGACTCTATTTGACTACGTGACCGTTTAGTTTAAATTGAGTTTGGACAGTTATTTAGCATTTCAAAAAGATTCAACAAGCACTAACTTTTTTTTCTTCTCCCAATCCACAATCCGTATTACATGGAAGATAGTAGGAATAAGAAATACAAAAGGGATTAGTCTCCCCCCTCCTTTTTTCTTCCCATTTTTTAGAGAAATTCGAGTAAAAAAGTGGGGAGGGCAGAAAAAAATAGAAGGATGGGATATACATAGCATAGCATTTTAATGCAGCATTAAAGGGGACGAGAGACTGAGTCAACATGCACAAAATACTTTTCCATGTTCTTGAAGGAACATTTTATAAACGAAATAGGCGGCCTTTCTCCATCGTTTCTGGTTTCTCTCTCTCTTTCTCTTCCATTGGTGATTCCACAGAGAGAGAAAGTACTCGAGATGCTCTTGTGGACACATAGATGGTATATATCAATATGAATATACATAGGCTCTCACATTCCTTCTTCGTACAAAACTCGAACCCATCACGTCCCTTCATAACCATTCAATATTTGCATTTATTGCCTACCAACTCTCGTCCTCATCTTCCTTCCCAAAGTCATCAAGAGAGAGTTGAGAGTCTACCCACCCTCCCGAGTTTTATTTTCTCCTCTCCTTTCTCTTCTCCCCCCGTAAAAAATGCTACATAATCATCACCACTCTTGAAAAATTGTTGGAAACCATTTTACTATTTTAATGTGATGAATCTTAATAATAAAAGGGGTTTAAAGTTAATCAAAAAAATTGCCTCGTGTAAAGAGAGAGAAAGTTTCTCAAGAAAAAAGTCAAATATTTTTTTATACTTGACTTCAAACTATAAACTTACTTTAACTGTAAAGTCCCTTTTGTTTGTGCCAAAATTCCATTTTTAGCACAAAAAAATGAAATGAAGACAAAGCGGAGAAAGTTTTTTTTCTCCTCATGTTAATTGTACAAAGAGAAATTTACAAGACTCAAAATGGAATGGCTAGTAATAATTTTTAATTTAATTAAAATTAAATTATCCATAGTGGCAACCTCCAACACTTTATACAAAAAAGAGACTTCGTTGAAATATTTCATTTTTTTACACTTGTATGAAAAGATTAGAGAATACAAAAGACTATTTTTGATTAAATTGATGATTTTTTTTTGGGATAGAGAGATGAGGAACTCACAAAATTTCCATGTTTTTTTCATGTTGATGTTGATGGAATCGTTCAGCATAGATTTTTGGATTTCTGCATAATCCAAAAGGGTCGTCACCCATCCCATAAATCCCGGCAACTGCTGCCATGCTCATTGAGAATCAGCTGACTGTGGCAGCACCAGACTTTACAGTCTGTGTACTGTACACCCACGAGGTAATAATAATCGTCAACAACTACAACTGTAGTTAAGTTTTATAGCTAATACATATATATATATATACACCTATATATGTATATAATATATAAAATCTCCCTCGTCGACTCTCTAAAAATTAACGTTGGCCTCTCCTCGTCGTCAATTTCATTCCCCACAAATAAATGTCAGTAGTTGTAAAACCATGACTCTTCATATGGAGGGCTAGGGATGGTGTTGGTGTGTCTGGATTCATCGTTTGGAGTCGACTTGACACATGGAAAATTCTCTCTCTCTCTCTATCAATTGACAATTGACAAATGGAAGAGTGAGAGGAGGTTGTTCAATAAAAAGCTGAGGTGGAGGGAGGTGACACACATTTATATTTATTGTACGATGGGGGGGAGAGGGGGTAGAATATAATATATTAGAGAGGTAGACTGTCTCTTGAAATGGTTTCTTTCAATCTTTTATGAAAGACTCGTAACCAATCCCTTCATCAAAATGAGCCATTTATGATGGTCTGCAATGGCCAATTTGTTCTCATCCCGCCTCCCTTCTGACGAGTTAATGACAAAGGTGTTCATTATGATCATGTCTTTCTCCATAACTCTTCCATCCTCCAATCCCTTCATCTCTCCCACACACACCCAAACTTTCTCTTGGAATCCATGCCGGTGAGCAACAGTAGAGAGAGAAATATCCACTTACACAGTAAGTTATAACAAAAAACGAGGTTCAACTTTCTCTCTTGTACAAAAAATTCCACTGGTTAGTTTTGATGATGGGCGAGAAGGAAGGGCGAAAGAAATTATTTATGATTGTGTGATAATTATAATTATCATTATAATAGTCAAGCCAAAGAAAATAACTACAGCACAGACACACACACTCACAAAGGAGAAAACAAGTGTAATTTCACTAAGGACTCTTTTTTCTTTTTTGACTTTGATTTAAAACTCCCTCTTCTCTTTTCCCATTATACACGAGATAGTTCAAGTCACAACTGTTTAATTATAGAGGGTACAAAGGAGAAAAGGGAAAAGTCCAATTTGACCTTTTCCCTCCCCTTTTTGGTGGTTCACTTCACGTTCCTCCCTCTATTTATCTTTTTCACGTTCATGGACATTTCTAGAAGAAAATTCCCTTGTTTTTTTTTAAAGATTCACCCAAGGAGTCTCTGTCCTAACCGTTCAATTGTGGATCCTGAAGAGAATTCTTGTGATGTTTTAGTTGAGAGTGTAAAAAGAAATGTAGAGAATCTTTTTCCCTCCTCTCCCTCAAATATAACACAGAGAGGAAGAGAAAGTCACTGTAGAAATAGCAGGTACATGTATGTGTGTGTGACTTTGTTTTTACTGTGGTGAGACTTGGGCCTCCCGGCTGTGAGAGTAGGGAAGAGTAGGCGAGAAAGAGGTGAAAGTGGAGGTTGGAGGAGTGAGGAGTGAGTGTTTGTTGGCCATAGGCTGAGGAGAGCAGTCGCTGTAATAGATTGTCAAGAAAAGGAGAAAGTGTGCCGTCTACAAGGAGAAGAGGAAAGAAGAAGAGAGAGAGAGAGAAAGAGAGAGTGAAAGGGTAGGAGCGGTGGCGGCTGGAGTAGAAGAACAAATTGTTGATTCGTCGTCGTCTCGTCCTTCAGGGAAAGCTTACAAAGTGAGAGTAGTACAGAAGACTATACCCGTGACTTGTAAAGTAGAGAAGGAAGCAAGAGGAAAATTTACTGTTTCGTGTTTGTCTCATGCTCATTCTAATTGAGCGGGGTTGGAGCCAAAGTAAGGATGAAATGCAAAAAGCTTTCAAGCTTTCACACACATGTACCTCTACACTCTCACACTATACACCCAGTTGAGTCCATGAAGAGTCAGAGCAAAAAAGAGAGTTTTTTGCCTTTTAGCAAGTACACAGGAACGTTCTCCAAGTGAATAATAGGACGACCAACCACCGGTCCAGCCAAAGTCCAACGAACTGAGAACAGTTTTTTAGTCAGTATACAATAACAACATTGGCAAATAGAACCACTGTCTCTTTCTCCATCCTTTCCCTCCTTTCTCCCATAAAAAACCAGAGTACAGCCAGTCCTCACTTTCCCTACCTCTCACAATTGCACCACTAGAGAGAGAGAGAGAACAAACGAGGGAGACAAGGCGAGGGAAGAGGGACGACCAAAAAAAAATATCCAGAAAATTGTACTGAAAAGAGTTGAATGTTGGGTTGTGTACCCTTGTCTTTCTTATATCTATAATAAATTTTGACTAGCGTCCTATCCCCACAACAAATATTTTTTTCTTTGGCTTCTTCTCATCGTCACCCTATTACTCTGTTCGTGTGACGATACAACTGAAACGGCTAGCCCTATCGTGGTGAGTTTGAGCTTTAGGGTTGCCCTATTCCCTCTGCATGTATTTAGACTCGTCTCCCTAGCTAGTAGTGTGTGTGTGTGCTAGCTAGTAGTATGTGTGGGGAATTTCTTGTGTATTGTGTTTTTTTGAGATACCCTTTTTATAACGATGTGGTTTTCCTCTCTCTCTCTCTCTCTTTGTGTTGACGTCGTGTGGTAATAATCAGTTAGTTGAGCGCATGGGATGGGAGATTGTGCATGTGGATGGATGGTTGTGTGTGTGTGTATGTGTGTGATGTACACAGTCAGGCCTGTACTTACAGAATAGGTCTAAACAGAATAAGCGTGAATTGAGAACTGAAGATTTTGCAATGGAAACCTTTTGGCACGCGCGCTCTCTCCCTCTCTCTTTCTCTTTATGTGTGTGTGAGAGAGAGTCTTGTGTCTGAAAAGAGAGGAAAGGAAGAGCGAGAGAGAGGCAGCTTGGCTTAAACTGATGGTGCTTTCTTTCAACTCGTACATTGCAGTAGAAGGAGTAGTCCTCTGTAGTTCTTGTTCTTTTCTCTCAATTCCCGCTTCTATTTCTCCACTCCCCGGCATCTACAGCTTTAACTTACATTACAAACCTAATACAAATATCTCAACTCTCTCTCTCTCTCCCTCTCTCTTTCTATACATTTCTGGCCAACACACCGCCAGCCGCCCCTTCCCTCAGCTCCTCACCAATCTTCCGACTGACCGGCAAAATAAAAAAAAGTCTATTCTGTCCATTCTCTCTCTCTCTCTTTGTAGATCTTTGAACCATCTGCACCTTCAATAGTTTACAGATTCCATCAACCAGTTTCCTTTCACCTTCTCCCATTACATAATACATAGAAAAGAAGGATTGGGATGGAAGTGGAACTACTTTCTACTTTCTGTTTTCTTTTAATAAAGTCTCCGATAAATTGCCAACCAATGTCTGTCTACATGATGGAATCAATCAATCAATCGGGGGAAACTTCATTTACTCTCTCCCATGTACGAAAGGAATAATAGTGACAGCCATTATGAGGAATTGTATTCCTCATGAATAAATATAATATGAGTATTAATGCTTCTTAGAGTGCTCTCCTCATCTATTCTTTAACTAAGGCCAAGATTTCCATAGTCCCCCTCCACATATCTCCCCCCCCCACTGCATGTGATAAAAAAAGCTATAGAAAAAAAGACCACCTCCTCCCTTCTTGCCTTTCTTTAGCATGGAATATTAAATAAAGGCCTCCCAGTCCAACTCTAACGTCATTTCCTGTCTCCCATCCGTCTATAAAAAATTTCCCTCTCACCCCCTTTTGGAAAAAAAGGAGTAAAATTATTCAGTACATGGCAAGGGATTCTAATGGAGTTTAGTAGTACCATGACTCGTATCGTATCATATCAGAACACTAAACTGACTGACCCTATTTCAGTCTCTCTCAAGTCCATGGGGGAAAGGAGGAGGGGAAAGCGTGTACAATTCTTTATTTATTTATTTACGACTCTCACCTGGGAACCTGGGAAGACTTGTTGTATACACATCTATATCCCGTATAAAATATATTCTATAGATAATCCTTTGCTCATTCTACTTACGCATGGTCAATTTATTAAGACCTCCTTCCCATGATTGATTTCCAACACTATTCCTTTTGATGTAGAATTTACAATCCTCATTTAAAATAACTAGGCAAAAAAAACTTTCTCTTTTTTCTTTTATATTTTATGCACAATAGTAAATTATTATGACCAAGGAAGGTAGTGGGTAGAGATAATCCAAGGGAGAACGGAAAGGAATTTGGAGTAATTATGAATCCCACCAAATTATTATTTTTTATGGAGAAAATTGTCAAAATATATTCTTGTTCATGAACCATGAATTATAATATACAGTTTGGACCCTCTCTCTCTCTCTTATCTGTATAGGGTTAAAGAAAATATTTTTTTATGTAGGAGAAAGAGAGAGAGAGAGAATTATGACATGAACACCCGATGCTCAATAAAGACGTTAATGTTTGAGAATGAGTTTTTCCCATTATCCTCATGAATGTACATGGACTCTTGCCTGTGTTTGTGACACAAATATTAGAGTAAAAAAGAGCTTAGTTCTGTGAAGCATAAGACCCAGAAGAAGATAAGATTCTCTCAGCCCCCACTTTCATCTTTATTTTTCTACAAGACACTGCCAAATTATTACCAGTTGTTTCCTCATTCTCTCTCTCTCATAGGCCATACACACTCAGGCTTGTACAGTCCCTCTTTTTTTGTGTATGAAGAATGGAAAGAAGATAAAAAGAGGGATATACATGTATAGTACATTATTGTGTACAAAATATAGGAAAGAGTTTTTTAAAAGGGACAAAAGAATCTAAAAATGTTACTACAATTCCAATAACTACTACTAACTCTTACGGCCTTGAGAGAGAGAGAGAATAAGCTAACCGTGCTAATTGTGTATGATGAGGAGTGCCATTTGGGCAGAAAAAAAGTAGGGCGTGTGCAAGTTATTATTATTGTGGAGATCCCCCCACCAGTCTGGGTGTTGTAAGTGTGGAATGCAAATGCATTCTATAACTTGTTTTTCCTAATTGTCGACACATAAAAATACATGGAGACAATCCATGTACAAGATGGAGGGAGAGGTGATCATGGACTGAGGGATGACTATAATTTATACTCCATGGACATGTATACATGTAACTCATGAGAATTTCATACATTACGGTAGTTTCCAAGGCCGTAAACTCACTTGTATGGCACAACATTGTAATAAAACTACAAGTTCATAAAGTAGTAAAAGAAAGGAAGGATATCAAGAGAAAGGAAGAGAAAGTACACAAAAAAAATCCAAATGGTTCAGACACATTCAGACTCGAAGCAACAAGAAGAGACGCCAAAAAAAACTTTTTTTTTCTTTTATTTTCACTACCCCACTTGGTGTAAATTATTGAGCGTCCATGTCAAGTGGACAGTCAGTTGTAAGTCATCCTGTATTCATTTACACTTGTGCCTCTCTCTCTCTCTTTGTCACACAACGACTTGAGTACGTCGTAGCCACTTGACGCCAGTCTCACTCTCCCTAAAAAAAACTTTTCCCTTTTACATAACACAGTGGGGAAAGTCAAGTGTTTTATTCTAAATTTCAAATTTTCCACATCATAACTTGCCAAGCCTCACCAGATAAATATTTTTTTATGTGGGGCATCATAATTATTTTTTCAGTGGGCTAGTCATCCACTTTATTTACTATACTCGCCAAATTTAATTTTTAACTTTCCATTTAATATTTGTAATGGTCCGTACATGGAGTAATTTTTTGTAATAAAATTAAATTGTTTAACTTGTCATAGCTTATAGGACATATATAATACAGGATTAATATTTTTTGCCAAAAAAGAATTTAGTTAAAAGTTTAACTAGTGGCAATTGAGGCCTCGGTGTTTGTAAATTATCAAAATATTTCATTGTCCCTTGGAGAATGGACACATCTGGGGAGAATGCAGTTTTCCATTACAATGATGAAGAATATTTTTTAAAACTCCATCATGTAAATTTTGATTGTACGTATTGCGTAGGAGAGAGAGAGAGAGAAAGTCAAAACAGAAATTTAATATTCATTTCTCTCTAGACACTCCATCTCTCTCTCTCTCCTGTATAATAGAGAAATGGTGGCAATGAGAGTCGTCAAAATTAATTTAAATATTTAATCATCTTAAATTGTCTATTTATGTTCTGTCTACACTGTGAAGAGTATGATGGCATTTCTGTCATTTTAAAAATTTAACCACAATTTTACTCCACTTTCACTCATCTGTATGTACATACAATGGAACAAGGGCAGTATGTAGATGATATTCGTCTTTGAAAACTTTTTTGAACTGAAAAAAAAGAATGGGGACCAAGAGCCAAAATTTTTGTGAAGGCACATGGACTCTATCCACAATCATGGAAACTACAGATAGGGAGTCGCTTTGACTTTGAAAGAAAAAAAAAAGTTTTCTCATCCCGGAGGAGGATAAGGAAGGAGGGGGGAACCCGGGACAAATCTGTGTAAAATGGAGCACCATCACCAAACAACAAGAAGGCTGGGTGTGACCCACTAGCGGAACTAAGTGATAGTGGCATGTTCAGGGTGGAATAAAAGCTCTCTTTTTTTATTCAAGAACATTTTTATATTCTAAACTTGTTTTTTTTATCTTGAAACAAAATTTTAGACAAAATTTTCATAAACTGGCATCCCTCTCTTTTCCCTCCCTCCGGATAGACATTTCAAGGCAGTGGCAGTGAGGAGAAGGCCAAGATTTTTTTTGACTTTGTAAGAAAAAAAAGTTGAAGGGTGAGTACAGACAGAGATGAAAGGGAAAATTATGTACACACATATTATTTTTTCAGAAATGGCCTTTCTACAAAATAAATAAGAGAGAAGGTGAGCAAACTTTTTTTTTTAACTAGAAAACTAGCACACCAAACCCGACAGAGGCCATCCTCCTACTTTTCCAGCTTTATCGCTTCTCTTTCTTTTCTTTGAGCTCAAAAAGTTTTCTGATTTTTTTAGTGTGGGTGGAAATCTCATTTGTGTTAAATTGACTTTACAAAAATTATTTTATATAAAAGATTTTTTTTAATTAGCTTTAAAATACCGTTGAGAACTGTTTTACATTTATTTGTAAAATAAAAACGTTAAAAAAATTTAACATTTTTATATGTAAGATTTGATGATTGACAAAAATGCCTTGTGACAACCATTTTCTTTTGTGTGGACAAATATGAGAGTGGGAATTATAATTTAAAACAAAAAATGTTTCGACAAGACTTACCCGCCTGCAACCAGAATCATCTGCATGTTGCTACAGTTTTTGTTTTAATTCCCCTTGGGTGTCCTTCTACAATTTAAATATTTGCAAATGTCTTTGTTTTTTTCTGTTTTAGAATATCTTTTTTTCTTTTTTTTTTAAAAAAAAGATTTTGGTCATGGAAGTGAAATTCCTATGTCACAGCCAGAGCCAGAGTCGTTACTTTTTTTTCTTTAAAATTATTTCTTTCTGGTGAAAGTCACAACACCATCAAACTGAGTAACTCAGCATGACCCAAAAATGTGATTTTTCTCCTTGCAATATAATTTATTTTTAATAAAATCTTCTTAAAACTACAATATCAATCACTCAAATATTTTTTTTTGCCCCTTTTGAAGTCTTGTTCCTCTTGTTTTTTTTCGTCTTTATAAATTAAATGAAAGTCAGGTATTTAGATGGATATTTAAAACGTATGATTACGTTGTCTGTTAAATAGTTTATATTTTTTTTGTTGTAAAAAGGAGTGGAGAAAATTTGAGGTATATTTTTTGTATTTATTTTGTGATAACAAACTGGTAAAAAAATGCGTGGAGGTCAATCAAATAGGAATAGCACGATTTAGAGCAGTTGAAGTGAGGTAGGTCAGAGTTTAGGTTATTTTTTTGGAGGTCACTCAATTTAGTATTTTTTTGTGGAGGAGAGGAGATAGAAATAGAGAGTCAGCTTAAACTAAATTTGCTAGTAAGGAGATGATGGTGATCATTGAACAAGATTCCTGACGGATTTTTACGAGATGTGAACATGATCAATTCCAAATGATTACTTTCACTTGTGAGACTAGCCACTCCAGGCTCATCATCATTGAAATCATGATCACAGACAATGAAGATGACGACTACGTCCATCATAATGAGCCCCACCATGAAAAATAAATTGGTGTCAATGACGGAAGGAAGGGACGTTGATGACAGAGAGGGGAGGGGATTTGAAGCGTCATGTGATTTGGTGACGAGTGGAGAATATTTTAGACTTGTCAATGACTCTCCTTGTTGTACAACTCGACGGACGATGAAGACGACGATGACGACTTCAACTCTACACACTTGGGATTCTTCTTTTATTTTTTTCATTTTGATCCCAAAACACAAAATATAAATCTAACTAAATTCAAACTTTTATCTTTTCTCTCTCTCTCACTCCAACTCTACACCATGGACCAACACTCGGAGAGAGTTCCATTTAATTTTTATTTTAAGAGACATTTTAATTCACTTTTTTCTTTGTCATCATTTTTTTAAACACATTTTCTCCAATTTCTCTCCATTGTGTTGAATATTACATTTTAATTTTTGAATTTAATTTCTCCAATTTAAAAAATTCACTTTTCGATATTTTTTTAAAAATTGAAAAATAATATTTTCATAAATAGACTGTTGAATTTAATAAAAAAAAATTTGTTATTTTGAATTTTTCTCAATTTATTTTTAGTGAATGGAGTTTTTTTTCGTTATAAAAATGAAATGATTTTGTTCGAAAATTAATTGATGGAAGGAATAATACACTTTTTTTATAATCCAAGGATTATCACTTTAGTTGAAGCACCCATCATAATTTTTAAGTTTTCAAACTTTTATTTAATTGGGAATTATTTTTTTTTATTTATCTTCAACTTTCAGTATCTTCAACTTTCACCGTCCTCCTTTTCTCTTGATACACTTTTTCTTGGTTGAGTAGAAATATCTTAATTCCATTTTTTCAAATTTTTTTGTGAGATGTTAAAGATGGTTTGTGTGTCACAGTGAGGATATTTTGAATTCTATATATATATTTTTTAAATAAAATTACTTTTTAAACTGGCTAAACCTTTAATAAACACTTGATTCGGACTCAAACCATAAATTTAATTTAATATTTTGAACCAACCACCATTAAAATCATTTTAAATTACACATTTGAGAATTTACTGCAATATTTTAAATTCAACAAAACTTATTTTAAAACTATTCCTCAGTTATGAAACAACTGGTAGCATCCTTTTAGGAAACCACGTGTCATTTTATAGACGTCAGAAATCAATCAAAGATTATTTATTCATGGATTCCATTTTTTTTGAAACTTTCTTAACATTTTTACAAGCTCTCAAAAACAAAGTCAGAGTGTGTGCTGACAATGGAATTTGATTGCCCAACATTGAAAACATGTGGAATATGAAATGTGGGTGAAAGGAAACATAATTTGACAGGTACAATGTCAAACACTCTAACGGATCTTCTGTGAAGTCTTTCTTTGACGACAATTACTTCCCTTTTTTTGAAACTCTTTTTATTTAAATCAAATAATAAAAAAAAAACATTTCGTCAAAGGCTTCCGCCTCAATGAAAAAATGGTGGGAAGGTGTAGAGACGCGTTTCTCTTTCATCTATCCAAATTTCGTTACACTTAATCTCTCAAAGACTTTTTTTTCTGTCAAAAGACAAAACGACAACTTTACATTCTCCTTTATTCAAGATGAGCTACGCGCCCTTCACTTGAGAAAGAATTTATTTTTTACACTATTTACGTATCTTTTTTCAACAACTTTACAATTTACAATTAAAATATTATTTTTTTATATAAAATTTCATCCAAGTACAGATCAAGATAAATTATTTATTAAAATTAATAAAAAAAATATTTTTATTGCCAAAATAAATTCAACAAAAAAATTATTATTTTCCCTACAATGGACAGTAAAAATATTTGGGTCAAATGAAAAAAAATAAATAATTTTTTTACATAGGTACTTGTACTCAAACAATTTTTATTCATAATAAAAAAAGAAAGTTGTGTACTAAAAAAAATAAATAAAAAAAGGTGAGAAAAAACTTGAAACTCCCTTCAAAAATAATTTAGAGCCTTGTCACTTTCTCTTTTGAAAAATTAGTAGACGCTATAATTTTCTTTGTACTGTCAAACGGAGAAGGGAGATAGAATTGACAAGAATGGTAGTAAAAAAAAATAAAGTTAAAAAAGAGGAAAAAAAGAAAAAGAGAAAGTCAAGGGAGGAAAGAAAAGGAGGCTTTACTCTGACCGCTTTGTGTCCCTCAAAACTTAAGTCTATTCTTAAGTATCCATAAGCCCCTGTAGTTTGTGGCTATAATGTTTAGTAGTTCACTTTGAAATTTTACAGGGAGGGAGGGAGAGAGGGAGAGGGGAAATGATGTTACAAGAGAAAAGAGAATGTGACTCAACTTCTCTCTCTCTATAAAGGCTTCGACAGTAGAATATGGATGGCTTCATAAAAGGATAGGACATGAGAAGAAGGGGGCTGTGAAGTGGAAACGGTTACATATAAATAAAAGAGAATTATATAAAGGCCGCTTCCCAGTCTCATCTTCAAGTAGTCCACAAGTATTACCCATACATGGAGCATGAAGAGAGAGGGGGGGGGGTGAAAAGACCATAACAGTATTATATGGTCGACAATGTATGGAATGCATGGCAAGTTGTGGTATGTGTTCAAGTGGGAATCTAGAGGTAGTTTGAGAGACCATGTATACATTGACACATAAAGGAGGAGAGCATCTGCAAAATTTTCTCTCATTCAGACATACACGTTGAACAACACGAGAGGAAGAAAAGCCGCTCAATGATATCAATAATGGGCTACATATTCTCTTCAAAATCCCTCCCCATTCACTAGCAACGTGCAAATAGTTCAAATGTGAACTCCATCCCTCTCTCTCTCCAATCCCCTTTGTCTCAAGCACCAGCCACAGCACTTTCCAAGTCTATTACTCTTACTATGTACAAAAACTTGGACTATAGAGTCTCCTCCTTTCTCTTTTCTCCAAATTATATTCTACAATGAAAATATTCTACTATTTTCTTCCAGCTCTGAGTATTTCAAGAATTTATATATATATATTTTATTATACGTACATTCCTTCATAATATAGTCGACGACAATCTTCATCTTCTTGGTACAAAAATACATGTACATGAATTCTAGTCAAATAGAAAGTGTCAAGTCCAATGTGCACGAAATTAAGGTTAATTACTCCTACCTGTACAAATTAAGTGAGACTACCTGCCTCTATATTTACATTTAAACAAAAAAATGTAGGGAAAGTATTTTATACATAAAATCTTTCAACCCATGAAAATATTTCTGTTTACATTCTTTTCTCTTACTTTCACTTTTTTTTCTTCTTTTATTCTGTAGAGAGAGAGAGAGAGAGAGAAAAAAAGATGAAAGTGGTAGAAAAAGAAAAAAAAGGATTTTTTGCCTCTTGGCATCCACTTTATTCTCTCTATTTTTATTCCAAGTTGTGAGTTTAAAGATGAACGGAAAATGGTATAACCGCACGTAGCTCAAAGACCAATGACGTGCTCACAATTTACAATTATTGGTATTGTATGTGTCTAAGTCTCTCGGGTAGAATTCATCCACTCTCTATCTGTACAAGTCCAACTCGACGTATAAAAATAAAAGAAAAAAAAAGGATAAGGATAAGGATGAAAAAAAGGCATCAAGTTTAGCTCCAATAAAATTTTCCAAAAAAAACTTGTTCACAAAAAAAAATTGGGATGAAGATGGACTTTAAATCTGACCCTTGTAAAAAAAGGGGGTTAAAACTGTCAATGGTTCTCTTAAACAAACAGAAAAAAACAAGGAGAGACTTTCATGTGATATTATTGGTAAAAAATTGGGGGAGAAGAGACTAAAAACACAGAGACGGAGGAGTCAAGTAAAAGCTGAAAAGGACAGAGAGGACAATAAGGAGTCGACACACATAACAAAAAAGTAGAGACAGGACGGGGAAATCAATGGCAATTTTTATTCTTCCTACGTCAACCTCGTGCACCTTTCTCATCGACCGAGACTAATTCAAGCCTACACATTATACACACACACACACTCTCTCTCTGTATTATGGCTAACTATATGAAACAACAATATTGTCTTTTCTTGTCTCCACAAGGAATTATTTGGAGTGGTGAAATATGTTTCTTTATATTTTCATGTCATATCTCATCAACAATCCATTGTGTAGTAATGTATGTTTATTTAACAAGACTTGGCTTTATTTATATTTATACCTTTAGCTTCACCAAACATATTTTATCACAAACCTCCATCGACATGATTAAACTTGTCTCACTCCCCCCCCCCCCCTCTCCCCTCTCCAACAATCTAATTATGCTAGAGTCCATTAATACCCTTAATATAATATAAAGTAAATAGTGTGTAGGGGATACAGGGAATAATAAACTGGGACAACTACAGTCCCCCCCCAAAAAAACATGGGCAGTCGATGCAAATACGTAATAATAAAAAAAAAGTTTTTTTTTATACAACAGAAACAACAACTAAATGAGGCCACTAATTTGCAAATTGAATAAAACACGAAGCAACTCTCACGTACATAAGGTGTGCGATACATATAATCCCCCCCCCAAGTCTTGACAATAGAGATACAATGTATAAGGTGAAAGTTAAACTCTTGTTTTTTTGTACAGAGTGTAAAATTTACACACCACAGTTTACTCTACAAACCCCCTCCCCACTCCCCGGATCAATAATTTTACATGGAGAGAGAGCTTGCTGTGTTGTTACTTAACTTTCTCTTTTTATTTTTTTTGGTAACATGTAATGCTTCAACAAGGAAAGTGGAAAAGACAAGTTAAATCTAATCCTTTGTCAGCTCTCTTTAATATTTTAACTAAACTAATTGCTTTCTTCAACCTTCATCCTTTTACTGTTGTCATATTCTCCTTTTTCTTATCTTTAGTTAAAATATTTTTAATTGTCTTTATGGCTTTCTTATTTAAGTCAATCACAAATCACACTTGTAAAATTTATTTAATAAAAATAAATAATGACTCAAAATTCAATTGTGAATATTTTTTTAAATAATAAGCAGAAGAAATTTACATTTTTTTTGAATAATATTTAAAATAATATTTTGGACGAGTCTCTCCCCAATCTAAATAAAATTTGAATGGTTTCTGCAAAGTATGAGAATGTGTACATTTTTATATGGGTTCACGTCGTGCCAAGGAAAACAATGGAGAGAGAGACAAACAGACAGTGGAGGATTAGACACGATAGAACTATAAGTCTAAATAAAAACTAGACTTAGGTATGTATAGATATGGAATGGAGCTACAGGCTATGGCTATGCTCGTATTTATTTGTGGACTCGTTAATAATAACCAGGGGCTCTCTCCAGTCTATATCCTTGACCTCCCTAATGTACATATGTACATTGTATTGATTTATAGTTGTCGATATCAAAACATTATATCATCACCACCACGTATTATTACCTAAAAATTCTCTCTCTCTCAAATGTACCCAGTAAGCTACAGAGTAATACAGAGCACATGCTAAATGAAAACAATTTTTTTAATAGTCAAAATCTAATGTCCAGTCAGTCAGTCTAAATATCACGTGAGAGGAAGAGAAAGCGGAATAAATTCTTTTTACAAAAAAAACCTAACCAAAATTACTTCCTCTAATTTGCCATCATGTACTTGATGATATATCAAAGTGTCAAAAATTCAGTGAAATGTGGGACGGAACTAAAATTTTATTTGGAAAAGTATCAATTATTTTTTGACAAATATAAAGCTTTATTTTTAGTCATTGTCATAAAAATTCTATTTAATATGCGTACTGAGTACAAAAAAATTTATTTCATAATGAAACTTGAATTAAATTGATTGAGAAATAATTATAGAAAGGAAAATAGAATTAATGGTAATTAAAAAAACTATTTTTTTTCTTGATTGATATTCTTCGTCATTTAAATTATGTAATATATTAAATATACTCATAATTGTATTAATTTACTTGAAGGGAAAGTAAAAAAAAATAAATAAATCAAATTGTGAAAAAAAATAGTATTATAATAAAATTTCATCGATTTTAATTTTGGCCAGCTTTTTTATTTTCCCCCCTATCTTTCAACACAGAAAAGTCAGGACGATGACTAGTAGTATGGTTTCTATTGACTTGACTGGTGCTGCTAGTATTTTTTGGGGGGTAATGTAGAGTCACCCAGAATCAATATTTTTTCCTTTTTTTTCACTACTTTACTATAGTGAAAAAAAACCACCAATATGATTCCCTAGATCGGTTGAATAGCTTTCTATATTGTTGTCACCCGTCTTTTTACCCACAAAATATTCATAGAATGTTGATATACCATATAACTTTTTTTTTTGTGTATGCACTCACTCCCTTTTTTCTCATAAAAAACGTTCAGTCTTGTCCCCCTTTTTTTGGTATTGATAGACGTAGAGACTAGTTTTTTTTGTGGGGATAATATTGCGAACATGAAAAATTCCAAAAGTTGTTTGAATTCTTTAGTAGTAAAAGGTGACGGTGTCAAAAAAATATTTTGGAGAATAATGTGAGTCTGAATCATATCATCATTTTAATTATCCCACCCCTCACCTTTCACTCTCCTCTCTTTTCAAAGTAAAAGTCCAAGTCTACTTTACCTACAATCTAAAACTACATATTATTATACGAGATACTTAAGTCAGGTTTTTTTGGATAATAAATCCGGTTGGAAATTGATCTAGACAAAGTTTCCAAAAAGAAAAAAAAACTTATGCCATGCCATGACTTACTCCCATGCTAAAAAAATATTCGTGATATTTCAATGAGTCAAGCCCATCAATAAAAAAAAGAGGAAAAACCCTCTCAAAGTATTGAAGAGTTTTAATACATATTATGAAATTTACATATGAAACTTTAGTTTGAAAATGTTTGGGGAATCACGTTCATTGAGTTTTACATGTAAAAATAATATTTCTTTTTTTTTCAATGTATACATAATATAGTAATGTGCATACATATTTTTTCCCCATTTAATGAAAACTTTGAAGGAAAAAAGGAGGGTAAAGAAAAACTTTCTCTTTTTTATATAATATGAGAAAAAAAACTAGTTTGAGAAAACAAAGATGGATTCAACAAGATAGAAAAAATATGGGAGAAAGCAGGGAAAAAAATGTAGTTTGAATGAATGAATTTTTCCTCATAATACGTGCTCCTCCTCGTCACAAGTATTAATACTAGAGTCCAGCACATTTACAAGTCAACAAATTTATCCTCATTCTCAACACAACTCTCTCTCTCTCTTCTCCCTACTTTTTATCTGTAGTCTTGGGATGAGGGGAGTGAATAAAAGTGAAAAGTATTGGAGAAAGGAAGGAAGAAATGGCCATTCTGATATTAGAAAAAGGGGAATATTTGCGATTAGTGTGCATGCTTGTGTCTGTCTGTAGCATCGTAGGAGGAAGTTTGGCTTATTTGTACAGATAGTATGTAGATAGAAAGAGAGAGAGAGTTGGGCATAAAAAATACAAGCTAGAACCTAACTTTCTCTTTACTTTCTCCTACTCCTCCATCAATGAATTATTTATCCCAAGACACACACACACATGCGGCTGAGTCACCAACGCCTTCAATTCCCATTGATTTCTACTTGTACTCTAACCCTATTTCTTTTTTTTACAGTCCCTCTTTAAAAAAATTTGTATAGTCTTTAACATGACATGCCTAGACAGGGGGTCAAAACACAAATTAATTTCGTAGTGACCATGAGACGCTCAACTTTTTTTTTCAAAATTAAGTACACCAATGTACAATTTTTGTTAAATTTTTAACCTTTTTTTCTTATATTAAATGACAGTAGAAGAGTTAAAAGGTGAAAAATATTTTGTCAAGTCAAAATTATTGACTCGATATATATTTTTTTGTTGGAAAATAAAAAAGAAATTTAATTATTTCTGCCTGTCTCGACTTCTCTCATGATAGCGATCAAAAAAAAAATTACATTTGAGATAAATGGAACCACTCATCCCTACTCAAACTACACAATAGTATTAACTAAACAGCTAATTTGGATGTTGACAAAAGGGATACCACGTGACTTGGTTCACTTTCCTGGACTTTCTCTATTTTGAGAGAGAGAGAGAGAGAGAGAGAAAGAACGTGAGCTCATCATGTATGGCTTTTGATGATGGGGCTTTAGTATAAATGTGTATATATATGTATAGTACGTTATTTAGAAATATAATCAAAATATGATTACGATATTAGAATCCTCTTTGTAAAAATACAATCAACTTTTTCCTTTTCCATTCTCCAATAACAACTTTATGGTTACTATGTACATTTATAATATTATCTCCTCTCATCTTTTTTTTATAATTAACTACACTTCCTACTTAGTCTGTCTTGATACTTCATCTTGACTCTTGTGATAGAGATCCTTCTCAGTATTTTTTGAAAGAGGGTATAAAAATTCATAGAAATCTGTCAAAGATTTTCCTTGTTTTTTTATCATCCACATCCTTTTTGATCTCATTAAAAAGAATTTTGGCTCTCCAAAACTTAATTATTTTTTGTCAAGTACAAGAGTACAATCGGTTTTTTTGGTAATATTATCTACATTCAAGGAAAAAGATTTTCACTTTTTTTCTGGAAAGGGTAAATAAGCCCCAGATATTGTAATCACTTTATCCTTTACTTTGTTCAATTTTCTCTTTTTTCAGATTATTAGACAAAGTACTCAGTACACAAAAGAAATCAATTGAGAAAATCCAATCAAATCATCAAATTACACGCTGCTTAATTTAGCTTTCTCTCTGTGTCTTTTTCTAGGACTTTTAAGTTGAATCAAAGTTTTTTTTTAAAAAAAAAATGGAGAAAGTTGGGATGTTTAATTGTAGAATATTTTAGTTGGGAGAAAGTCAATTGAAACTAGAAATAGAATGTGTTGTAGTGTGTCTGTTTTTTTTGGTGGTGTATAAAAAAAGATTTATAGACTTGTTTTTGTCAAGTTGATGAGGTGGAAAGAAAAGAATTCATTTTTTAAGTGGAACCAAACGACGACTGAATTTATGGGAGGAAGCACGTGCACTCCATATGTATATTTCTAACCCTTTCTCTAGGCCAATACCCAGAGACACACAAGACATCCTTGATTCTGTCTAGTCTTACGAGTACTCCTTGCCATCAAATTTATATACAAAAGTCTAGATTTCAACTTTCCCTTGTTTTAGGTTTAAAAAGAAAAAGAAAATTAACAAAAAATAAAATTTTGGCCTTTCTAAATTATTACTACAAAATATGTTTAATATTTTTGTTATCTCGTGATGCAAATACTTTCAAAATATATTCCATGCTAATGGACTTGAAAATATTTCTTCATAAATTCCACTTAAATTCCTTTCCTCTTGTCGACAAGCTGTACATGTAATTAACAAAGAGTTATTAAAATATTATTATTAACAATTATAATAAACTATTTTAATATTCCATAATTTGTCTTCATTAAATTTACTTGAAATATTTTACTTGACTAATAATTCCCAACTAAATCAAATAAATAAATAACATTTCCACCTACAAATAAATTGAAAAGATAATTTATTGACCAGTAAAAACATCAAGAAGAATTAAAACTAAACCATTTGATAATTAAAATATATTATATTAATTAAAGAAAAAACAAAACGTGACAAATTATTTTCATTTATTCCCCCGTCCACAAACAAATCAACCATTCATTAAATTTTTTTACACAACACACAACTTTTCCCATAC
Organism: Arrhopalites spinosus; assembly: GCA_034700945.1. Lineage (NCBI taxonomy): Eukaryota > Metazoa > Arthropoda > Collembola > Symphypleona > Arrhopalitidae > Arrhopalites > Arrhopalites spinosus. The sequence continues at coordinate 83,987 of JAQIVZ010000129.1, forward strand.
AAAGAAAATAATTTCCCAACACACAATCACACGACGGCTATTACACCAGACAGTGTTTTGTAGCCTAAATTGGGGGGGGGGGGAATAATTATTCAGCAGTATTTGTTGCAGGACGAACACCAAGACAGAGAGAGGAAAGGGAGGGGGGAGGGGGGAATGAGGAAGAAGAAAGGATCGATTGAATGTCATGAATGCACGCATCGAAATGGTTGTAAGGTTATAATTCCACCGCTTAATTTATATATACACAAGTACAAAAACAGAGAGAGAGAGAGAGAGAGAGAGAGAAACACAAGAGAAAATGGCTGGGAGAAAATATCAAGGACTTGAAGTACGTGCTAGAAGAGTATAAACATTGTGTATAATACTTTTTGGTCTACTGATACACAAAAAGGGGGGGGGGGGGGGAGGTAGACATTGAAGTAGCTTTGAATGTATCCAAAAAAGAGTAATGGATTTTTTCCTATTTCATCGTGGTGCCAAGGCTAGTGAGTTGTACAGTGTAATATAAGACCATTTCATTCACTCGTTAGCCATTTTCAGTGAAATAAAAAAGAGGGGGGAGAGGGGTATGTATAGTAAAACGACGCATGATTCCATTAGCTACATTTAACCTTCACTATTACAATGTATAATATTTATATGGGTCCATATCTCCCCCCTCCCCCCCTTTTTCTTTAGTCTATATCATCTGCAAACGCGGAGAGTTGTTTAAATTTTCTAAGTTGAGGGAAAAAAGGGGAGTAAAAGTTATAGAGAAAGGCGGTCGAGTAAATCAAGCTTGAAACTGATTTCACAGTCCATGCCTTTCTCCCTCCCAAACTTGTTCCTCTCTCTCTTTTAAACGTTTTGGAATTGATAAAAGAGGGGGGAAAAGAGTTGAAGAGAGAAAGTATAAAAAAGGAGATATTTCTTTATTTAAATTTCTCCTTAACTTAACCATCCCTTCTATTGGAGGGTGGGGACAGAGATAAAGAGAAAGTTTGAGTTTAAATATTACGACGTCATTCATGTTATGGGGTGTGATATAAAAATGAAGACAAGTATTTGGAAAAAAAGAAAAGAATTTTCTTATGCCTGGCCGCATGTAAAATACTATTACTTTATCATGTGAAACAAGGGGAGTGTCAATTTTGATAGATTTCTCTTCCCTTCACAGCTCATGGCATCCCCCAATTCATCTTTTTTTTTTTACTTTCTCTATCTCTTCTCCTTTATTTCTCACTGTTGGGTCATCCTTTTATCTTTATACAATTTGTTTCCTCATCTTTTACTCAACTCCGTCAGGTATGGAGGGACTATTAGGTGGAGGGAAGCCTTTTAAAAATATATTTTAGCTTCGTGTCTTGAAAAAGAAAACAAAAAGGCGTCTCTCTTTCTCTCTCTTGTGTGTCTGATAAGATTAATTCAAAATGTTCATTGTGCAAAAGAGTAATAAAAGAATGAAGACATATGGTTCATCTCAAAATCTTGACTAATTTGATATATACTCCACCTCTCTCTCTCTCTCTCTCTCTCTACACAAAAAAAGAAAACAAGTTGCCAAACCATAAGCTATCTTCTTTTCTTCTCTCTTTCATGTACGTCATCTAGTCCACAAAAAAAAGTTAAACAAAAACAGTCTTTTTTTTCTTGGCTCCAAACATCATCTACTTAAATATTATAATATGACGAGTTGTGTCTTAAAGAAGAGAGAGAGAAGAAAATTGTTTTTTTGTATATATAAAAATCATTGAAATGAACACAAAAGAGAGAAAAAAAATAATTTAGGAGAGATTGAGGCTAAATTTGTAATTGGTCGTTAGAGATAGAGATGAAGAATAGACTTGAAGGTAGTTTGTCATAGAATAAATTGTGTATTTTTTGGCTTGATGATTTGTAAATGCAGTAGACTAGAGAGATTCTGCAGTCGTGTGTGTGTACACATAGGTAAAGGTTTCTCGTTATCTACGTTCCCTACATAAGAATCAAGTGGAGAGAGCCAAGATAACTTTTTGACTATGAAGTAAATGGTTTGTCTGCATTGTGTACAATGTACATAAATAAAGTACATTAGACTCTTCTATTTTCTTCCCCCTTTTTTTTCTTCTTCTTGTGCTGTGCAGAATAACTACGGCAGAATGGAGCTAACAACTAGAACTACAACAGCTACGGCAGAATTTTGAAGACATTACAAAAATGCGCCTATGTGTACACTTACACAAGATTTCTATCCATGTGTATCTGTACTCTCATTCTAAGCTTCATCTTTACAAAGAGAGAGAGAGAGAAGAATATAAATAAAGAAGAGATACATTCCACGACACATAAAGCAAGTACCGACTGATCAAGCGTATAGAGGGAGAAATTTTTTTGCCAAAAAGTCAAAAAAAAGGTACACAAACTCCATAAAGAGAGGGAGGGGGCAGGACTTTGTAGACAAATTCGTTGAGTGTGTAAAAAAAATAAATATTTCAGCAGTTGCCTCCCAACATTACAATAAACCGTCAGCATAAGCTGGACGTTCATGATCAGTTTAAACATAAGAGAGTGTCTCAAAAGGTTTTGTCATACACTTTGGCCCTTTCCCTTCATCATTTCACTTTTTCCAAAAAAAAACTACCTCTCTCTCTCTCTTTGTAGTACAGAGCAAGTTCTTTTTTGCACAGAAAATGGAAAATAGGCCATTGCTTACAATATATAAAGAGAGAGAGAGAGACCTTTTCTTGTTTATTGAGTAAGTGGAAAGAGTAAAAAAAAAAGTTGAGGAAGATTTTTTTTCTACTCTTGACTATATCTCTATTTTCTCCCATGTAATATCTCGACTGTGTGTGGAGTGAGGGGGGAAAAAAGAAGGAGAATTCAAAAAACTGTTTCAAGAGATAAGAATGGAGAATGGGCATGTGCCGTAATCTTACTTCTTTTAGAATGAGGATGAAGATGATGTGTCTTATAACGATAGAAACCAAAGAGTGAAAAAAAAAGTATATATTCCCTTTGAATTGATAGGTAACAAAAAAACTGCACATATACTTATACTGTAGAGAGAGAGAAGAGGGGTATTGTAGCAAGTGTAAATAAGTATTTTATATGCATATATAAAAAAGTAGTAAGGGGAGGGTAAGTGTGTAAAAAATGGAGGGATATAGGTTACATTCTAACACACTGGGATGGACTATGAGAGAGTACACAAGTACATGACTTGAGACAAGATGTATAAAAGTTTAACGTATTTCTCCCAATGCTCTTCTTTTCTCAACTGAACAAGAGTAGGAGCATCACAACAACCAAAGAACCCCAAAGACATAAATAAAGCCTCTTCTTCCATCTACATCTACAGATTCCCATACAATTCCCCACTTTTTTTTCTCCTCTTTCTCTCTCTCTCTCTCTTATATCCCTAACCTACTGTACATTCCTCTGTGTGTGTGTGTGTGTTTTATATGTATACAAATATGCAAACAAATGCCGGTAGCTTGTGGGCACAAAATCTGTCTCTTTTTACAAATAGAGTTGAGTTGCAACTCCCTTACTCTGTACATTTACAAGCAAGTTGAGGATGGAAGAGCAAGAGAGATTTTTTTTTTTGCAATTTTTCCATTATATTAGAATATACTTTTGTATCTGTACCATTTTGTACATCACACACACACACATAAACATTTTCTGTCACTACTCACAAAATAAATTTAGACTTTGGTTCTTATTTCTAACTTTACATAAGAAGAAAAGAAGAGATTTTTGGGGGGAGGGAATGGATGAGACACATTTTAAGTACATTTAATCTCTATGTCTCTAATATCATCTCATGCTCATTTGCTTTGAAAATTCAATCTGGGTTTTATGGAATTTAAATACTTTTGTGTGTACAAGAGATATACTCACTCGTAATCTTGAAGATTCTATTTTTTACAAATTTTCACTCACTGAATGTAGAAGATAAATTTTTATAGAATGTAAATCCTTTGAGACTGCTCAATTAAAATAACTTTCTCTCTCTCTCTCTCTCTAGTGATTGTAGAATAATTCTACTATTATTGTCTATTGTACACATTTAAAATTATTTGGTACGAAATAAATTTTTAAAAAAAAGGTTTTTTTTCTTAACGAAATGATTTTAACTTGATAGTGGTGGTGGTTCAAAATTTTGATTAAGTAATTTTAAATTAATGGAGAGCCCGAATCAAAGTGCGTATAAAATGGTAAGAATATTTATAAATAAAAAAATATTATTTTAAAAGATTTACCAAGAGCACAAAATATATTTTTTTTGACACAAATCCGTCACTAGATTTATTCTCTTAATTCCATAAGCTTTAGAGAGAAGCTTAAATTGTTGAATAACTTGTAAATCCCATTCTCATTTTCTTTTCCTTTTTTTGTATTTTATATTTTAAATTGTAAATTACAAAAAGACACTTTTTTAAAATTATTTCTAGTTTTTTCAATTTAATTCCACCCAATATCACTCCACTGTGGACAATTTTAAAATGAACACTTTTAATTTTAATGGATTCAAATATTCATGAGAGGAGAACATTGTTCAAATCTTCAATCAAATTTTTATTTTGTAGTCGGATATTTTTTGGGGAGAGAGAATAGAAAATAAAAAAAATTAATTTTTTTTTCAAACAACAAAGGCGACAGGTACGATGGACATATTGTTAATTTTAAATTGTGTTGTCACTTCTGTACAGAAATATTTTAACTATTTATCTCTCTTTTTCTCCTCATTTCAACAATTTTTTATGTAACACACGTGGTTTGAGATTTTTCAAAAAGGACAAATAAAATTGACACAATCTGTAGAGCACAAATTATTTTCAATTGTGAAGAAATTTCTCGTACGATTTGACAAGGAATGTGACCAAACCAAAAGAAAAAACAAGAAAACTTGTGAAGATTGAATAACACTTTGAATTTTAATTGAAGACTAAAAAAACCTTGATTTACCTCAACATTAAATTCTTTTCTCAAGAAAAAACAACAAACAAAAACGGAGGGGGGAGTCACATGGTATCACAACATTTTTTTTTATTTTGTAAAGTCACAGGTTTGGCTTTTAAAGGAGTAAAAAAAGAGATTAATTCACAGAGCCATCCGTTAGAATAATTAAAAAGTAAGAGATAGTTTCACAGGGAGGAGGATGTGGGAAAAATAAAATAGAGTTAGATGATTAACAACACTCTTCTAATAGTTTTTTAGTTGATGATGATATCCTTGTTGATTTCTTGTTGTTGTCATGTTGTTATTAGTCGTCTCCTCAATGCTTCACCCCACAAATTCCTCATGATGTACCATGTGGCTACCATAGCGGCAGTGATGCACCACAACAAACAAGAGTGAGGAAGCACAAGAGTACGACTGTGAGAATGTGAGAATGGGAGCTTCGAAAAACACTGAAACTTTTTTTCCCTCTCTCTCTCCCTCTTTCTCAATGTGGTTCACTCTCTCTCTCTCTTTCACAAAAAATATCTAGAAGCTCATAAGGAGAGCTGGGTGCTGCATGACGACCATTACCATTGTAGTAAAGGAGTCGTAGTGCCTCTCTCTCTCTCTACTTACTTAGCAAGTGTTATAGTGTAAAAGAGTAGAAAGACTTGAGAGAGGGGGAGGGGGGAAGAGGAGGAGGAGGAGGAAAAAACTCGACTCATTTTTTTTACATAAGAAAGAGAGAGAGGAGAGAGAGAAGGGTTTTGAACCAAAGAGTGAAGAAAGAAGAAAGCTAATAAGAGGTACAGTCCACGGGAGATTGGTTGGAATCCTTTCCATGCTCAAGTAGAGAAAGAAAAAGGGCGAGAGAGATACGTGTTCTTTGCTGTAATCTAATATAAAATATATTATACGTCTTTATATCATCGACTCGAGGCTGTGTAGTCTCTCACTCCACTCTATATCTCTCTCATATGAGTCTATTATACCCCTACAAAACACACACACCCATACCCCACTCACTAGTCCTCTTCCCTTTCTTATACACAAAAAATTTCTCTAGTGGATATGGACTTGTAACTGTGTGTGTACGAGAGAGAGTGTGTGTGTGTGTATGTGTGTGGGTAAAGAACATGAAGCAAGAACCAAGAGAAAAGTAGAAAAGGGCTCAAACGGGAGAAAAACCCGGCTAGAGTGTGTGTGAGAGAGAGAGAGTGAGAGCTATAAACTTGGCTGGATTTTGCGCAGCTTTTCCGCACCGCATCGGCATCAGCATTGGCATCACATTGCTCCACATGCTGCCACCGCTTCATCTGAATTGTGGTAATCGGCAGCAGCAGCCAGTTTTCAGAAGCCAGAAAGAAATGGAAAGTTAAAGTTACCTTCCCCCTCTCTCTCTCTCTTCCTTTATTTTCCTGGCGGCATTTTCTACTCACACACATGTTTGACTGGATCCATGAAGACTTGGGTTTTGGTAGAGTTTGATCATGTGTAATAGCAATAATAATAACTAACAGAGCTATTTACACTATCACCTTCATCACTTGCCCCATATATCTCCATTGCGAGTGAGGAAGACTCAAAGACTGAAAAATTGCTGGCTCATCTCATACATTCACAGCCAAGAGACACATCATCTTCATTACCCCAGAATCTTACTTTCAACCTTCTCTCTTCCCATTCCATTTCTATTTACTTTTTTTGTATTTAGTTTATGTTTTAAAAAACTCAACTCTTCTGATTTAACCTCTTCATCCTCATCTTTCTTCATTCTATCTCTCTCTCTATTCCAATAACCTAGTAAACTCCATTTTCTTTCATGGTGAATCCATGTGTACACTTTTTTTTGTGAAGGAAGTGTGATCGCATGACTAAATTTAAACCAATCTTATTCTTTATTCATTCAACGTCTCTCCTTCCCTGTCCCCATCCAACCCTTTTTATTTTGAGCTAAATCTCTCCTATTTTTTCTCATCTCTCTCTCTCTTCCATTTCAATCTCAACTCTTGAGGTTGACAAATGACACTTGAAAAATTTCCCATCATTTTATATGACACCCACTCAAAATATTTTTTTAATATTAAGCCCTTCCTTTCTCATCAAACTTTGTAGTTGGAATTAAATAATTATTTTTTTACTTTAAAAATTAAAACTTTTTGAAAATTCTTCACGATTGACTAAATAACCTGCAATCCTAATTCGGTGGATTATTCTCTGGGATTTTGTGTGGGTTGGTCTTTATCAGGGATTCAAATGGGCTACTGCATTCCCATTATTTCAGTCCATTGTACTGTTGAATGAAGAGAGAGAGAGAGAGAGTTGGGGTGAATGGGATAGAAAGAGTGGAGAAAGATAAAATAAATTTTATTGTACGCTAAATTTGTCATAATTTATGTTGTTCACACAAGACAAGAGTCATGAGAGTGTAGAAATGCACAAGGGGAATGAATGTACCATCTAATCCCTTGACTTGGCTACACTGAAAATTTTCTCTGGTTGGGTGTATAATTTTACTGAGCTATTTGTATGCAGTGGGGTTTCTACTACCAAGGGAAAGCTCCCTCCTCTCCCTCTCCCCAAAAAATTGAAGGAGGCGTCTTCAAGTCGCTAGTAGAAAATGAGACCCTATATAGTCTCATGTTTCTTCCCAATCCCCCCACCCCTCCTCCTGGCACGAGCAGAGAGAAAGTAAGAGAAAGCGAAAAAAAGGGACAGAGATAGACGTTGTTTAATCACTTATTCTGTCTCTCTTTCTCTTCTCTCCATTTCCGTCATGAAAAGCCAAAGACGAGAGAGAGAGAATGACGGCATGGAGTCAAATGAACGTAAGGTGAAAGATGAAGGGCGTCGAGTGAAAGCAAGCCAGAAAGAACGAGACCATGTTAAAAGGGCAGATAGACATGGACACAAATCCCCTCCTTCTCATAAGAGAAGACGAGAGATGCAGATGAAAAAAAAGGCGAAAAAACGTAATCTTATAGAATATCACATTGAAGGTGGATAAAATAAATCCTTTCTTCATCTCCTCCCCCTCTTCTTCCCCATCTTCATTGTTAAAGGAAACTTTTTTTGGGAAAAATTCTCTCTCCTTTCTCTTTTTGTGTTTCAAAGTCCATAAAAAATAATCAGTAAGTTTCTAGTGTCCAAATTAAGTTTATAATAGACTATTAGTCTAGCCACAGATTCTCTTAAGAGTAATTAACTGTATAAAGTTAGTGCTCAATTATAGGAGAAGAGAGAGAGAGAGGGGAATTATGAGCACATTCATTAACCATGTTTATCATACCTGTTGCCCCCCCCCCTCTTTGGAATTTTTTGGGGGGAGAAATTTTGTACATGAAAAAGAAAGGGAATTTAATTATGTTTTGTGTAGACATGAGAGAGAGAGGAGGGGGGTTTAAATATTTACAACAATTTTGTGTATCCAATTATTATTAATATTCAACAAGATAAACAGGAGGAATGGGAGAAGGATTGCATGCAAAAATAATGAAATTTTTGCATGTCTTTTTTTTCACTCTCCACTCAACTCCACTCCTCATACTGAGACTCCATGTACAAAAAAACAGAGAGAGAGAATCCTCCTTTATTTCGTTTTATAATTAATTAATATAATTAGATGTAAATTAGCATGATTTTAATTTATAGTCCAATCCTACTTATTTATGTGGTTTGGTAAATTATACCAACTTGTGTCTTTATTATAAATTCACAAGTTTTTTTTAAAAAAAAATAAAATGTCTTAATCACAATCATGCCATTTTTTTATTTAAATTACACAAACTCTTAGACTTAGATCCGGTGAGTCCATGAGCAATTAAATATTTGTGGATATTAATTATACTGTTGATTAAACAGTGTTAAAAAACATGTTCAGAAAAAAATAAGCTATTGAGACTATCACAAGGATGGAAAAAATATTTATAGAAAATATCAATTAAAAAAATAAGATGGAGGAAGAGAAAATTGATAAGATAAAATGGTTTTTTGTGTAGGAATAAAAGATGAATATTAAATGAAGGAGAAATGGGAGGACTAGAATTGATTTGACTGTACAATTATTATAATCCGAGAGAATATCTTTTACCCGTCCTAGAGAAACTGGGGCCAAAGAGAGAGGGAGAGAGGGACATGTGAAGAGGAAGAGTAGAGGGTTATATGGTGAAGGATTGAAAACCATTCATGAATTATGAATTATAAGCCGTCTCTGCAATGGCTGGTTGATATTATAATAATATTTAACGTAATGTTCCTACTACCTCTCTCCCCATGGGTATTAATAGTAAAATACGCAAATGCGTAGTTCGTGACGTAATAACACCAGGATGGAAATAGGGACCATTTAGACGACAGTACAAGTACAAGTAAAGCATACACTTGGAGATTTCATTGCGGTTCGTAATCACAAGTACCTGGAGTTTTTTTTGTCTATACTTTCCCCCCCCCCCCCCTTCTCTATAATAAAATAATAGTCCATATAAAACTCTCTCTCTCTCTATACTGTCTCCCCCCTCCCCATTTTAGATTATACATTTGCTATGAAATTTTCTCTAAATATTTAATGAGCACAGGCGATGCCATGGGTTCAAGATTTCTAAATGGTATCATTCAAGAGAGGGGGAGGAGGGGGGTGGGAGAAAGAAAAAACTGCAACCAAGAAAGAAAGAACAACAAGAAGAAAGTAGGGAGAAAGTCAAGTACCAAAGATTGTGCTTTCTCTCTCTCTCTCTGTACTCTGACGTGAAAGTAACATTGTAAATATAATGTCTTGTTGTTGATGCCAGCCTAAAGATAATGTTAAATATTCCTTGTCCTATCGCTCTATAACATGTACACTATCCAACACTAAGTACAGCCAAGGGCCATACAGATAATGAGCTTTTTACAGGTATAATTTTAAACTGTCTCTCTCTCTCTCTTGTAACTTGGCGAAAAAAAACTATAGTCGAGGGAATTGACATTAGTGTACGTGTAAGTATATATATATATATTTTTGAAAATTTATACAAGAAAAATGTTTACCCTTAAAATATAATGAGGTTATGTCATAGTGAATTAAAGGATTTTTTTATATGGAGGGAGGGAAAAATTTTTTTTTTAGCTAAAGGCCTTGTTGTACATACATACAACCCCCCTTTCTCTTTTACATACATACAAAGACCGTACACTCACTAGAGAGACGCAATGCGTCAGTTTCTTAGTGGAGATTTTGTAGGAGGCAAAGATTTGAGATTTTTCTTGGTTGTACTTTCTATCTCTTCTCCTATATAGGAGGATATACTCTTGTTCTTTTTCTGTAGGGAGAGAGAGAGGGAGTGTAAGTTGGAGAAAGCAAGAAAACAAAACAATGTAAGAAAAAACAAAGTCTATGAGTGGAAACAGTTAGTCGTAGTGAATTCATATAGACATTATCCCATTCCCTTTCTTTCCCGTTTGGTAAACAGAGAGAGAGGGAGGGTCATATAAAAAAACACAGAATTCGTTTTCATCATGTCGGCGGATGGGGACAGTCTCAAGAAAAATTTTATGACTACCCCCTATGACTTTATCCCATGCTCAAGACTTGTAGAGAGGAAAAAAAATCTGCATTTTCAAATTAAAACAAGTTATGGCTCTGACATTTATCATTACATGGAATAATGTACAGCATCAAAACATTAAATTGAACCAAAAATATTACTTTCTCTTTATTTTGTCATCATAGACTCTTTCACTGTGTCAACTTTCTTTTTTTTATATTGAAATTTTGTGTGTCAAAGAGTGGCCCTCAATTTTAAGATGATGGAGAAAAAAAAGAGTTTCGTGTCATATATCGTTTTTCATTTAGAAATAAGAGTCATTTGAAACCACGAAATTTAAAAGTTAACTTTCTCTTTGGTTTTTAGTTTGAAAAAAAATTGGAGAAAAATAAAATGAATTGTCGCATGAAGGAAACTCATGTTGAGTGCTTTTTAAGTCTTAGTAATGTGTAAATTGTAAATTACAAAGAGAAAAGTTGGAAATTGCACGCAACCTACATTTCTTGTTAAATGGAATATTTGTACATGTCCATAAGAGAGAGTCCACAGAGAGAGAGAGGAGAAAATAATTTCTCTATAAAATTAAAATGATATTGATTAATTAACTCTTTTATAATTTACTAAATTTCATGTACATTCCACATCAAAAATTCATTTTTATGAATTATAATTGCATGTAAAATTTAAATAAAAAGAGAGAGAGAAGTTGACAAATTTTCAAGACATTCACCTGAGAAATGAAATGCAAGATTTGCGACATACAAGATTTACCTTTATGGGAAATAATGTTGTGAGAATGGATTTTCCATTACAGGGAAGGGGCCAAAGAGAGAGGGTATGTAAAATCGTAAATGTTTATGTAGGGACTCGTAGATGGTCCAATGGGGAAGAATGACTTGGTTACTTTCACCGTGAATAGAGAATGAAATTGTGTATTTCAAGAGACTCTTGCCTATTGTACCAGTAAAAGTTTTTAAGCCTCTTCTTTCTACATAAAATCCCAATTTCTTCCCCATATTATTCACGTCTTTATAGTCCTCCTCTCTCCAATGTTCCAAGGAAAACTGCATCAACTAATTTAATTTTGGGTATGAGGAGGCAATTAACCTTTTGAAAGTTGAGACTTATTCATTCACACAAACTCTTCCCCTTCTTGCCATTCAAATGCAAATAAAAATGCACTTTAGACGTCCTTGAGGACTCCCTCAAAAATGGGGGAGATCAATGGATTGCATGGATGACATGAAAAAAAATAGTTTGATTTGACAGGAAAATGAAAAAAGGAATGGGGAATGACTTGACATGAAATTAAATTCAAAAGAGGGAGAAAGTCCGTGACTAAATATTGACCAACTCTCCTCCTCCCTCACCTCTTGATTTTTGACTGTAGAGTAAATGTTGAGTAGGAGTTTTTTAGACGTGAATTGATGGAGCCAAAAATAGTTTTTCTCATTTATCCCAAGGTCCAGTCGTGTCGTACACGATCCTGTACTACGATAGGATGTACGAGTATGCGTATATAAGTCAAATTTAGGGTGAGATTTCATGGATGACCAAATTTTTACTAAATTCTAATCATTGCCCTACATACTATTTTTTTTATATATCTAGTACATATGAAATAAATAATAAATATGAATAATAATTTTTAACAAGAGCGGAAAGAGCAAGGTAATGAAATGGAAATGGAACAATTTGATGTGTGATAAATTGTACATTGGTACAATACCCCATATAAAATAAATATATTAAGCCTGACCCAACCAACCTTTGTTCTTATCACCAGCCGCAGCCACACCTGCAGTTTACTCCTCTTTTGACTCCCTCAAAAAAATAAATAATATTTTCTGAGAGAGTAGGATCTAGGTTTAATCCAATTTGTGAGGTGGTGAGTGAATGAAACTTTTTGGCTTTTTTTGCATGAAGAGAAAAAGCTTATGGTAGAGTGAATCCGTATATTGAATAAAAGAACAACAACTGCGCACAGTAATTTACCAAGATTGCTTCCTGACACTTCAAAGCTTTCTCCCCCTTTTTCCTCTGTCACACAAACACACACTTTCTCTGCCCTATGGGTACAACCTATTGACGCCTTTATATAACTATTTTGTCCCTCTTTCTCTTTTGGGAAAGTCATATTCTTCATTCTTGTGTACATTTTACATGTCTGTAGTGGGCCATAAATGGGGCAACAATATTAATTTACTATGTTGGAAACACCCGTCCTTTACTTTACATGGTACTTTCTCTCCAAGAGCACCTTTCTCCTTGAGTAACTATGGATACACAGTCCCCTCAATACTTTCTACATTTTCTCTATTGTGTGTAGCTATTTTATTTGTAAATTTATTTATGACTTTCTCTCTCTCTCTCTCTCTATTGCATTGCATGTAATGGATTAATGTGCGTTTTCACCACATGCAAGCCATTTTTTATATTTATATAATATATACATTTATTTATTATTTACAACCTTATGATTCTTTCCTCAATAAATTATTTTATCAATATCTCCCATATTTCCTCTCTCTCTCTCTCTCTATTTGGGTTTTGATGGTCATTTTGAGTTTTCTGATTTTTCTCTTTCCAAGAGGAGGAGACTGAGGGGGGATTGAGGAGGAAGGTAGCAAAAAAAGAGAAAGAGGACAGCAAATGGATAATGGGCCATATTGTGAGAGTGACTTTAAAAATTCATAAAGTGGTATTAAACATTCGATATGTACAGAGAGAGTTTTCCTACATTTTTGTATGTATCTCCAGTCTCAAGTGCAGTTTAAGCCCACAGTTTTTACTCCCTTTTATTTGAGACAAATACCATTTCCTATCCCTATTTCCTCCTCTTTTCTTCCTCAATATCCGTTCGAGTCGTCATAATAAGCGAACAAGTCATTTTATATTCCTCCCTCTTTTTTTCCCATACTTTTTTTAACCCCCGACCCCCCTCATCTTTTTTCTATGAACATGCATTATATAGCATTACATTTAATGGAAGAGAAATACATGTATATTAAATTGATATGTATACATTTTGCATGACTGACTTTATTTGGAGAAAGTAAAAAAGGAGAGAAAAAAAATGTTTTCTTTGTATGGAGAGGAACAAGAGAAAAAAAAAGTTTTTTTGGGGGGAATTTTGTTCACTTGAGAATGTAAAGGGGGAGGGAAGGGAGACACTGACTTATTGTGGACGACAAAGACTGATTGAAGGTCTTAAACTAATGTGTTGATTTCCTCAATGCTCCCCCCCTCCAAACTTTCTCTGTACTATGGTTTGTGTAAGGGAAGATCAAGTGAAGTGAATGATCATGAAACATTCAGTCTTGAGTTTTTGGGTCTTGAGTCTAAATGAAATGGTAAAGACATTTTCTATCCCTTTCAGTATAAATTTATCAAACATTTAACGCTCTTTCCATGTCGTTAACATTTATTTTCAATTGATGGTGGACCTCTTTATTAAATCATTCTACATTTTAAATCTTCTCTCTCTCTCTCTCTTTAGTCAATTCAATCTATAATCTCATTTTCACTTTAAAGAGACAAACATTTTTTATTTAATTAAAAACCATTAAATTAAAGTTCATGTACACTAATGAGAATATTAAAAGGTAAAAATTCATGTGGGAGAAAGTCAATAAAAAATTAGTTTTGATAATTTTTTTAAATTTTACTTTGGACAAACTTTTCTTTAAAAATAAATGTCGATCATCATTGTTAAAATGGTGGGTTTCCCAAGTTTGATGAGAATTAATTATAAATTTGTTTTTTATGTGATAATCACACAAAAAAAAGTTTTCTTATCTTGAATTCTTTCATTTTACTTAAAAAACACGTTTTATGTGAGGAAAAATGACAAAAATTTCAAAAAGTTTAGATTAATGAGGAATTGTACAAGAATTCTTGACAAAAGTGAAATTTTTCACTTTTTTTTATTTGAGAGTTGACAAGATTACGAGTTTAAAAATAAAACTAAAATTCTTTGTAACTAAAAATATTTTTTTAAAAAAATCATTTCTCATCCTCTCGTCAGTTTCTTTTGTAATCTTTAATTGAATTAAAGATTGTGCATACATAAGAGAAAAGAGGAGGATGATTTTGGAGATGCACATGCTCAAATGAGCATGTTAATGAAAAGTGGAGCAATGCTCCATAAAATTTTGCCCAGCCTCTGTACTCTGTACAAAACTAGTACTATTCACACTATACCTTACCTATTTTTACAACATGTTTTCACTCCTACTCAATCAAGGTTAAATAAACTTGCTCTCTCTCTCTCTAAAAGAGAACAAGTCTTTTCATTGTGATCAAAGACAATTTAAAACTTTTAATTGAGCTCATCTTAACAAATTTGTCCAAAGAAGCTTTAACCAATTTAATTTGTATTCCAACTCTAGTCAGTCAATTAAAGAGAAAATGGGAGGGAATTTGTTACAAGTAAAAAAAATATGTTTCTCTTGATTACAAATGATAATCAAACAATTAATATTGTAGAGATAATGAAGATAAAGCTCTGAGAAGAATAAGAAAACATTTGGAGAGATGAAAAATATGTTTTAAAAAATAACAAGACTGCCAACAGTTGGCAGTTGAACGGTATAAATTGAAGAGAGAGAGAGAGAAAGAAAGGGCAAGAGAAAGACCCCATAGAATACTTGCATCCATTCCATGGCTACCTTTATAGTACACGCAACTTGTGATTAATAAATGAGACGCTGGGGAATCAATACCAATTAATTTTGGAGAGTGAAAAAAAAAGAACTGGCTCTATCTGTACATGTTGTACGTAGTAGCATGACTACTTTTTTTCTGTTTCTTTCGTTCCATATCTTCAAGAATGGGTAAGATATGAGGGGTAGAGATTTTTTGTTCATTAAACTAATGTAAAGTATGGCTATAGATAAAAATGGCAAGGTAATGATAAAAGACCCCGGGTAACTCGTACTCTCATATTCCTTTTGCTTTCTCTCTCTCTCTCTCTCTCTCGTTATCTTCACATGTCGGGGGAGTGAAAGTACGGGGAGGGGATGAAAGAAAAAGTACAAGATAATAATTTATCTACACAACAGAGTAAAAATTACTATAGATACATTATATTGGAGAGGAAGAGCGTGGGCTTTTTTTGGCTCAATCCATGCATTTGTTACCATACTCACTAAATAGAAATCTAATGATTTATTAACGAAACAAAGAAATATTTTGCATACTCCCCCCCTCTTTCTCCTCCTTTCCCCACAATTTTCTCTTTCAATTTCCATAGTTTTCACTGTACAGTCAGCAAATGTCAATACATTTTTCTTGTTTTATAAATCTTAATATTCAGAATTTTACAAAACTACTTTCACTTCTTTCACTTTACTTTCCTTGTCAACCGTTTATTTAATTTGTTAGTTTAGTAAAGAAAGACATAAAATTGATGCATTGGTGAAATATTTTTTATTATTGAATTTTTCAATTTTATTTTAAGAAATTCAGGGGAAATTTTTATAAAAGAAAAGAAATAGTAAAAAGAGAAAGTACACTCACGCGTCTCGTGATGCCCGTACGTGTATATGCTGGAGCATACACTCCGGTATGGAACATGAGCCGGCGATTATAACTCCCGTCATTTTATCTTATTCTTGGTGTAAATATATTTTAACTTTTAATTTAATCTTTGACTTCTTTTCTCCCTTTGTTAAATCTACACACTCAAAATTTTTTTAGTAGGATAAATCCACCATTTGTTTTATTTTGACCACAGTTTTTTTTATTTACAAACTACAAATATGTATTATTCGTAATCACAGATATATTTCCTTTTACAGACAACAAAAAAAAGAAGAAGGTTTTTTTTTTACAAAATAAAAATTGGAGACTCGTCAAGCCGGCGCTTTTCTACTGGCCATGATTGTATTTCGATCAATGTGATGGGTGTAGATTTTTATCATGGGATTTATCTCAAAAACTTGAAAGGCACTTGGTGAGACCATAATTGGAACTGGGACACACTAATTAATTTAAATTTTAAATCTTTGATAAAAAAAATAACATACAAAATAAAAAAAACTTTTTTTAAATCACTTTTTTCAAGTTATTTAATTAATTAAAGAGATTAACTAAACATTAAATTAATTATGAGATGATTATGGTCATTCCATCAAATTATTTTGGGTTGTCATTTTGGACGGGGAAAATTTAGTATGTCAAATGTGAGAATTTCCTTTTTTAGAGGAAGACGAAGAACATGAAGAATATTGGAACGGAATTCCTTTCACACTGGAAAAAAAGACTTTTTTAATGATGCTCAAGATGTGATCAACAGTTGAGTGGAACCATTGGATTTTCCGCCTTTCTAGTACAATAAAACTTGTATCTGTAGATGCACCTTTTTTTACAAGTGAAAGATCTTAAAATTCTCTACACCACAATCCTTCTCTCTCAATCCATGTAATTTTAAATTATATTCCAATTCAGTTGATTCAGTGAGGCCAATATTCCCAACAATTTTTTTTCTACAAAAAATTATCACTGTCTTTTCTCCAAAACTCGCCAGCACAAAAAAAGAAACACCTCTTGTACACAAAGTGAAAGTAGAAGTAAGCACAGACTGAAGAGAGAGAGAGAGAGTTGATGAAAGTGGAGTAAATTAAATTAAAAGTTTGATTTATGACCAAGTTTTTCACACTTGATTAGAATATTCAAGAGAGAGAGAGAGAGGTTTGTAGTCTGTAAGATAATTGCAATTAAAGAGAAACAAGAAGATGAGTAGAAGAAGACGGTGACTTTTTTGGCTAACCAGTAAAGAATTAATGTGTCCTTGTTACCCTCCCTCTCACTACAGACACACAACCATAGACTCCCTCTCATATACACATAGACAATGGGACAAAATGTATAACTCTTCGTAGGAGCATGTAAAATATTTTTTGAGATGGAAGTTTAGTCAACCAGAAGATGCGTCAGTTGGACACACACACACACACAAACAGAGAAAGAGAGAGAGAGAAAGATGTAGAGAAAGATGTTGCTGAAAACAGAAAGACAAAGAACTAAAGTTGAAGTACAACAAGAGACGTTGTTAGCGGTGGAGGAGCTCAAAAGCCAGCCAACTGATGACTAGTAAGATTTTAGAATGCCAAGATTTTCCACTGATTTGTACAGAAACAGAAACACAAGACTTGTTCCCTATCATCATCTTGTTCTTCCTTTTTTTCTCTCTTCTTCTTTATCTTTTTTTTTCTTCAACCTTTTTTTTCGCAGCCCCTCCTGCACTCAGCCGTAGCTCTACAAAATAGATCAAGTCCACACAAACACACACAAAACACGTTCATTCATCCAGATGCTCCAAAAAAAAGTTTTAGTTTACACAAAAACACGTTGAGATTCCTCTCTCTCTCTCTCTTTGTAAAAATAAAGCTCTTTATTTTAAATTTAAAATCCTAAACAACTAATCAACAAAAATCCCCTTTTAATTTTAAAACAAGACTTTGTCATTTCACTCTGTAAAACCTCAACCTCAACGTTTTTGGATTTAAAACTATTTTAATTTGAATTAAAATTTCTTTAAAATTGCTCATCCAATTACTTGTACTCTCTAATCTACATGTTTTCCACAAAGCAAGGGAAAGACCCTCCTCCTCCTACTCCTCCTCCCATGTCAAGAATTGAGAGTTGAGGAATGACATGGAATTAATTACAAATTTAAACTAAAAAAGCTACTCCCTATTTAGAAAATGACTAATTAATTACCGTTACAAAATACTTTTTTTTATAAAATTAAGTTCTCTCTCCCGGTCTGTCTCTCCTTTTTATTTAATTGTGGGGGCTCATGCAAAATGGAAAAAGTCATCCACCCCGTCACCCCACTCCCTCCCTTTCTTTCTCTTATGACCCACAAGAAATGAGAGTGACAGGTGGGTTGGTTTTATGAGACAAAGACATAGAAAAAAACAATTTGTGGTTTTTGTCCCTCTACATTACAACTGCTACGGGAATTGTAAGGGGGATGCGTGAAACAAGCGTCTCAAGTATACACCAGAAAAAAAAGTTATTTCAACATGAAGGAAAACATGCAAAAAGGGGCCGGAGAGAGAGAGACAGGAATTTCCCAAGAAAGAATTTTTTTTTAGGTTCAGCTCAATTACCTCAAACAGTCTGTTCAAAAAGTCGAGACAAGGAAGACGAGGACAAGGGAAAAAAGAGAGTCCCCCCAAAACTTCAAAAGTCCAACTAGTAGCTATTTTTTCCTCTTTTTTTATAAATGAGTCCTATGAGTTGTATTCTTTATTCCCCCAACTTTTCTCAGGCAGTCCTCTAACTCCCCAGCCTCGTGTGTAGAGATAAAGAGGAGGGGGAGAAAGTGTGAGACTCATTTCTCATTTTTCACCAAATCATAATACACCAGCACATGGAACAGAGAGAGAGAGAAAGTGGGGGAGAGGGGGGAACATAATAAAAATATATAGACTAAAATATTTGTGTGCATACACAAACTCACAATCCGGTCAAACACGCATTACAAGACAAGAAACTTTAAGCCATTTTTTTCGCAGTCAGTTTAAGTTGTGTATAAGATTATAATATGTAGACTATGTTGTTATGCGTATGTACTATACTCATAAAAATATTTTGACACGAAACCCCACAAGAGAGAGAGAGAGAGAGAGAGAAAGGGAATGAAGAGCGTGATTTACGTACAATGAACAATAATATAAAAGTTACTGCAGCATGTGTGTGGAAGGGCATACATTTAATAATATACACACACACTCTCTATTTCTTCTAAACAAGGGCACACACACGAAAACCTTAACTCTCTTTTTTAACCACGTGTACCTATATAAATTATACTGACCAATCCTTGAATTGTTTCAGCTTTAAATACACGACAAAGAATCATTTACAATGACTACTTTCCCTTGTCTTTGTTCATGATTGAAAGGGATTAAAAAGAGTTACAGAAAGATTTGCAAAAAAAATAAAATAAAGGGGGACAAAGCACACACAAAGATACAACGCAGCAGTGAAATTATGAGCCTTTAAATATTTTTTTTTGTATTTAACTATAGTCTATTATACGTATATTGTATAAGTATATTCAAGATTATATTTAAGATTATTATTTTAAAGAAATACTATAGAATTTTTATTAATCTTTTATATTTGTTTGATAAAATGTAGCACAATCATATAATAATATTTAGACTAATGATTTTTTTTTGTAATAATTATTCTGTAATAGAAAATGATGCAGATTTTCTCCCTCTCTCTCTCTCTGTGTATGTGTGTGTGTTTTATTTAGTAGTCTATTCTTTTTGATACTTTTGTCATTTGACTTGTTAAATAAATAAAGAGGGACAGAATCTTTGTGTTGTGCGTCAGTCTGGATGAAATTAATTTAATGATTTGTGTCCTTGTGGTGTTGATGATGCTCTCACATTACCTTTTTGACGGTAGGAATTGAACCAAACTAAAATAAAAGAGAGAGAGAGAGAGAGACAGGAATAAGTTGGGGAAAATAAAGTTTGTTAGATTTTAATGAAGCCTCTCTGTGAAACTCATTCATGTACATGAGGATAATAAGAAACTATGTATGGTGAAAGTTTGAGAGTCTGACAGTTCAGCCCTGATACTCTTGTTCATAGTCACAAGGACAGACAACTTTCTCTCCATCTTCATTTATTCTTCAAGGACTCCGGCTTGTTGCTCCATGAATCACACTTTATGGAGTAGCCACAATGATGTAAAACCAAGAGAGAGCTCATTGGTTCAACATGGAGAAAGTGAATGAGGTTATATATACACACTTTCTCTCTCTCTCTCTCTCTCTTCAAGGTGAAAACTGAGAGGCCTCTCTTCCATGTTACGTAATACTTAATACATACAAAGATGCTACTTTGACACAACAACCCTAAAAAAAGACTGGACTTTCTCCTTAAATCTTGATGTACATCTCACATCTCACTCCCTCAATCTTCAACTCTCATTCGTTGTCCAACATGTCTTCAATTTTAACACAAAATTAATTATCATAGATTACACAATCTCTTCTCTTGTTACATCATGATTCATTATTACAAATATTCCAAGAGAAAGTCCTCCCCCTCCATTTTTTTCTCCCCCCTCTCCCTCTCTCCCTAACCTACTCTCTCTCCCAACGATTTAAATGGGGTGCTCTAAATAGAATATTTTTTGTGATTTATTATATCAACTTTATATTTTTGACAGTATCTTAACTGGTTTAATCATGGTTATTTATATTTTAAACCATAGTTACATATTTTTACAGAGTTTAAATAAATGTGTACAATAGCTCAAAAGATAAATCATCGAGTGTTTATATATGTACAAGTAGACTCTCATGAAAAAAAACAACTTTCTCCTACAATGTTTCTACTTGTTTTTTTTATCCTTTTTCCCAAAAAAATAAAGAGACAGAAAGATTCTCAAGACCCAGTTCCGCTCCTGGACTCATTCTAAAAAAAATTGTAGACTGGAGAGAGAGAGGGGGAGGAGGGGTTCTGCTGGGCGGAGAATGGTGAAGACAATTTCTAGCTCTTTTCAACTTGTACCAGAATGCTATGGCATTTTCTTGCTCATTCTCCCGTTCTCGACAAAGTCAAATCAGGAGAGAGAGAGAAAGAGTAATACATGCACTATCGATTCAAGCTTTTTTTGCAGTGTCTCTCTCGTCCTATTCCTCCTAGTGCCCTTAAAATGCTTTCTTCTAGTCTTGCTCTCCTCTCAGTGTGTCTGACCGTCTTATGTACAGACTTGGTCTCACCATATGGGTCTATACCATCCATTTCCCATGGTAGGCTTCACCACGAAGAGAAAGTCCCTGTGTATGGATGTGCGGGAGGGAATTCATTGTGTCGGAATGTACAGTTTTATCTTTCTTCATACTGGCATTGGGGGCCTATGGATTGATCAAGTACAAGATGAAAAGAGAGAGAGAAAAAAAGAGTTTTCATCTCTACCCACTACACGGAAGAATGAAACGTAATATGGGAGAATAGAGCCGTAAAATTACTCGTTGGAGTCACGACCACCATCCCCATCTCCATCTCTATCTCTCTAGTACACATTTAAAGTTACATGTGGAGACTGACATGAACTCAAAGTTTAAGATACTTACACCCACATTTATATGCAAAAGTCTCCTATTACACACACACTCTCTCTCTCACTTTCCCTGGGTGAAAAGAGCTCTTGGTCAAGAGGAGGAGGAGAAAGTGTGAAAGAGTTTTCTTTTTTTGTTGGAAAAAAAAGTTGTTTGACTTTCAAGTTGAGGAAACCACGTAATTTCCATACTAAGAACCGATGAAAAGGTAGTTGAAATGTAGAAAACTTGGTTCTCTTTGAAATTCACCTCAACCTTTTTCTATCTCTCTCTCTCTCTCTCTATTCCCTTGTCATTTGTAGTTGTTCACTCTCTCATTTTTATAATGGTATCTCTCTCTCGACCTGGCAAGGCACCATCTAATCAAATCATTAAGTTGTACGACTTTTCTTGAATTTTCTTGTTCCTCCGTTCAGTCGGCACTCGACATTTGCCATTCTCTTTGAAAACGCCATATTTTAATGATTCATCTCTATCCATCAAACTATACGTAAGGAAGAGACTTACTTGTCTACAATTTACGTATGATGTAACATTAGTTAAATTTTGGATGGAACTACGCATGCAAATTATTTTTTTTACTTGTTTCTCTTTCAGCTCTCAACTCCTCTCAATCTTTTTTTGCAAAAATTATTCCACAAAATTAGTTTTCTCTCTCTCTGTGTTCATCATGGAAGATGTGTATGATGGTAGTTGATTCAATTCTAGTAGAAAATTTTTTTTTTGTTCATTATACTAAGTACCTTGGAGGAATATTGCGCAAATTTAAAGAATCACTCAAGAAAATAAAAAAAGAATGGTGAGACGACCTCAATACATCATAAACATTGGCAGTCATCCCCAATCCCCAAGAATTTACTTTTTCTAGTCAACTTGGCTCCCTGTACAATGTTGAATTACTTAGAAGAAAAAAAAGTTGATGAGATCCAATGAGCATCACAAAGATGAAGACAACAT
>JAQIVZ010000130.1:0-106421 GCA_034700945.1 Arrhopalites spinosus
GTTTTTTTGGCTACCCGCCATGGCCTAGGCCATGAAGGAACTTGCCCCGCCGTGGCCTGGGTCCCCCCATGGCCTACAACATATATATCTCGTAAATCGTAAATAGTGATCAAAGCTATTATTGTATAATCATGGAGGAACTATACAGGAAGAAAAAAAAGTTTTACAAGAAGAAGAATGGCAGCAAAAGAAAATAGCTAACTATAGGCATTCTCTTAAAAAATTCTTACATAGTAAATTGTAATTCTTCTCTCTCTCTCTTTGTTGTAGGCACAATGCAATGTACAAATAAATTAGGGGTTGAAAATGTAAATTGTAACGTGTTCCATGTGTATTTGTGAGATGATGTGACTTCATGTCTACATTTTAAAGTTTGTGAACTTGGAGTGTGTGTGTACCCATACACACACACACATCGAATGAAGTCACTCATGTCCACTCCTATATATTGAGCAAGTTTACCTGGTCGTAAGTCTTTTTTTCAAGTCTTTTACATAAATACACTTGACCACTTTGAAAAGTTGATGGTAAGGTTAATGATGGTTACAAGATATAATGCAACTGGCAAGTGGCTTCATATCCTGTTACTTTTAAATGTGTGTGTGTGTACTATTGTGTGTATATATATATAAACTGAGACTCCAACTCGTAAGTTACGAGTTAAAGATTTTTGTTGAGTTGAGAATTAAATTATCCATCCATCTTGGTTAAAAAGACCTCACCATATATTGTGTATAGATTACATTCAAAAAAATGATTAGAAAATATTCTCTAATGGGCAATTGTAAATGACAACTGTGGCTGATATACACTCAACGTTTTGGAGATGAAACTCACTAAATAATCACCCCCAACTCGTTCTTCTTTCTCCTTCATATAGTCATTTGCTGTTTTTTATTATTATTTTTATTTATTTCTTCTTCCTCTTCTTCTTATATTCCCATTTTTTTGCATAAACTATCACACAATTGGAGAGATGACAAGAGAGACTTTAAGCTTGAAGCAACATGTCAAATAATATGCCTAAAAAAATTTTCTTCTTTCTTTCTATATTATCTTTTCATCCTTTTAGTCTTTTTTAAGTTGAGCGTGTGTGGAGAAGATGAAATATTAAATAAAAATTGTATGTATATCTGTACAAGGGAAACAATGTGAAAAAAGTTGGACAGCACAGAGTTAATTGCGATCAATAATTTAGTCTTGGATGACAGATAATGGGACTTGAATTGACTTAGTTGTGGTTGTGTAATATCAGAAATCATAGACAAAGTCTTAAGATGACTATCGATTGACTTTTTTTCCCTTTTCATCTTCACAATGTGATCTTCTCTCATGATAATCCATTCAAAAGAATTGAGCAAAAGTCAAGCATTTCCTTTAAAGGTCTTCTAGTGAGTTTATAACTTTATATAATTCGTAAGAGTCGAGTGAGTACTTGATTCTTGAAAAAAAAAACTTCTTTGGAGATGAGGGAGCATATAACAAGTCTGTAAAAATGTTGAGGACGCTCCAGGAACCAACAAGAAATTTTTGGAGGTTGGTATTATGTAAATACTTGAACATCATTAAACTTTTTCAAAGCGTATAGTTTCTTGTTAAAAGTTTTGTATTGTACATATAAACACACACATTTTTACACACAAATTAGCCATCAACATAAGTTGACTACTTTTGAACTTTTTACTTAATTCTGGTTCTTCATTTTTTACGATAATCTTTTTTATTATAGTTTTTCTACTAAATTTTAGTTGTGCTATAACAAGCATCAATTTATTTTTTGGTCATTCATCTTAATCTCCTTCATATCCGACTTTTTTTGGATTATCTGTGCTTTCTCTATAGCTCCTGAGTAGTAACAGGTTGATTGCCGACGTTGGAATATATTACAATATATCTATAGCTCTCAGTATACGAAACATTTTTGGAACAGTTTTATTATATGAGATATAATAGTACAGAAGATATTGTAGGTGATGGTGTGAGGTGAAGGGAAAAAAGTTGACCACATTACATTCCAAACTCGACTTGTCGTCGATTGTTTATTGCGTCTGTTGAATGACGAGAGAGCAAGTTAAGTCACACTTTCTTCATCTACTCGGCTTACTATTAGCCATCAACTTGTATGAACTTTCAAATGTTCTTGTTCCTTGACGCAAACTAACTGAATTCCTAAACAAGTATTCCAATTCTTCTTCTTTTTTATCTCTATTTCCCCTCTTCTATGCCCTCAACATCATTGACAGAACAATATCTATTATTTCTCTCTCTCTCCTGCTAATTAGGATTAAAGTTAATGGTTGATTTTGAATGGGCGACACTAATAATAATTTTTTTTTGTTGTATTTGTAAGCGGGGATTTGAGTTTTGAAGTATAAAATGGATGGAATTTTGAGAGTTTTATTTAGACTAAAATAAAATTTTGGGTAAAGAGAGTCTCAAAGAATTTTGTTTATAATCCATCCATGTATACACATACAAGCCTCAAGTCACAAGTTGTAAATAATTTGTAATTTGTGATGCCTTGGGTTCTCTACGTAGAGTCTATGTCTTCATTTATTCTAACAAATTTAGACTACATTCGCTCCTCATCTCTATTCCATCGCTACCAGACCCATAAATCTACATTGTCCTGAACCAAAGAGAGAGAGAGAGAGAGAAGGACGAAAAAAGTTGAGACTACGAGTAAATTTACCTTCCTTCCATTCCATGTCAGCACTGACCATGGAATTTAAAATTTCAAACCAGATTACTTTTTTTTATTGTTATTATTATGTACATGTATGCAGAGTGATGTTTATCTAACTTTTCCTCTTTATTCAGATTCCAACTGGAACAGGAGGCTTAATGCTGGATTTCAATACTGTGTTAGTACTAGACGCCATCAAATCAAATAAACATTGTTTTCTTATTTTCAGTCTCTAAGAAACAATATAAATAATCAGAGGTTGATTCCAGGTAAATCAATTTGTATTTTCTTTTCTTTTTTCAATTCTTATTTTATATTCTATCTACACATAATGTTTATTCATCTAATTTATGTATTGTACAATTTCTTTTATTCTTTAGAAGTATCTGTAGTAGTCAGAGAAAAATTCATGAATGAATCTCTATTTTGTAAGATTAACTTTCCTCTCTCTCTCTCTGGATGAATTAAAGCCACAACAATGAACGATGAAGTGGCATCGGTATGCGTAGTGCGTCGACATGGAGTGTCAAATTTCTTTATTTCTCCCCAGGATTCATTTCTCATTCATTTCATTAGACTCTTGATGAGCTTGGTGGTTGGTGGTGGGGAGTAAACTATTTATTTGTAGGTGTTCATCTTACCTTTCTCACTTTGCACAGTAGCCACACTACTTGAAATTTGCATAATCTTCTACCACATAACATTTTTTTCTCTCTTCTCATTCACTCTAACTCAAAGGGACAAGCACTGTAGACTTTTTTCATTGTATTTCAAGATGCTCATTCATTGGCATGTGTCAAAAATGAAACACAAAAACTTTTTGTTAGTTTTACTATCGACTTTTATG
The DNA here is from genome assembly GCA_034700945.1 of Arrhopalites spinosus. Classification (NCBI taxonomy): domain Eukaryota; kingdom Metazoa; phylum Arthropoda; class Collembola; order Symphypleona; family Arrhopalitidae; genus Arrhopalites; species Arrhopalites spinosus. The sequence continues at coordinate 3,534 of JAQIVZ010000130.1, forward strand.
TAGAAGTATACATACGAGTATTATGTAACAATTTCATTGATATGGACAAGCGACAAGTTTTTTTTCATAATTAGTTACGTAATGTTTTGATTTCAGTTGTACATATATATTATATATTACAGTATTAAAATATGAAAAAAATTAAAATAAATACAAGTTTGATGAAGGGAATAAATTATTTAGTAAATAGAAACCACACTCAACGTATGAGTTGAATTATAAATAAAACACACACACACACAAGGACCTTTCAGAGTCAATGAGTACTGAAAGTTATCTGTAGTAATAGACTGAAATATGATGTGTACCATTTTTACTTATGATGATTAATATCATAAATAATGCAAGAGAACATGAATCGAAAGTGGGAGAAGAAGAGGGGAAAAAATTGTATAGGTAATGTGAGAATTGGTAGTCTATAGGTTTTTTATGGGGTTAATGTAATTGAATAATATATTGTAGATGTGAGATTGAAGGAAAGGTAGTGAGTGTAAATGCCGAATGGAAGACAAAAGGGGAGATATGATGAGAGAATAAGAATAAACATTACACGAGAGGGGAAATTGAGCCGAGACTCTTCTCTTCTTCTTTTTCTTCTCTTGATTTTGTTGACTGGGTTTTCTTTTGATTTCGCAGCATGTGTGATTCAATGAAGTTGACGTTGATAGACGATCAGCGAGTTTCAAGATTGATGATTCCAACACAAGAAGAGAAGTCAAAAGACAACGGATGGAATAAAAATAAAAAGAGTCTCCATGGTACACTTGTACTTGTACTCATCATGGTTCACCATTAAACTATTAAATCATCCCTTCATTTCATTCCATCAAAATGCCGCTGTTAACTAGATACTCACCATATTTGTAAAGTAGCATTTTTTTCCAACGTTTCAATATTTACACCAACAAAAATTAATCCACATGTTTTTCTTTGTTGTACAGAAAATTCAAGATAATTCTACGACTGTTTTTAATAGTTAAAATGAAGACAAAAAATGTTGTAAAGAGGGAGACTACATGAGAATATTTTTTTTTATTGTATTTTTACAAGGTGAAGAGTGGAGATATCGGTACTTGGTCAGAAGAAAGTTTTACAGATGCATGGTCGTGTTGATACTCTGAATCAGATAACAAGACAGATAACCCATTGGATTAAAACTATTCATCATGATTATTGACCCGTTACCTAATAGGTCCATAATTTACATTTATCCATAAATAATATTTATCCGTGTCAAATTTCTCATACTTTCCATCACATACCTTTTGTCAGTTGTTACGTACAAAAAAACATAATAATTTTAACAGTGCCTTCAAAATTTTCAGCAGTTGTGATCACTAAAAATAAAATGGACTATTTAGAAATTTTTCTAGAACTTTTTTTAGCCTGTCCAGAAATAACAAAATTGTGATGTAAACTCACGACAAAAATGATACAATTCTAAAGACAAGAATGATCTCACAAATAAATAGCCACTAATTTACATGACTAATTCGGAGACTTTCCTAATAAAGATAAAGATAAGTATACTTAATGCATTTTTTTTGTTTGCTTAAATTAAAAAGAAAAGTTTTTTTATTGACCAAAAACAATTGTTTTTCAGAAAAAAACCCAACATTTTCTCCCCTCACTTTTTGTTGGCAAAGTGAGGACACGTATGGTGGGAAGTCAACTCGATGGATATTTTATGCTAATGTCATCCAATTAATTATCCAATTTTGACGAAACGAAAGAATAAGGTTCATTAGCATAAATCAAGCCAAGAGATTCTGATTTCTAAATATGTTTTGGTGATAATGGGATAATGGAATTATTAAGTGAATTTCGAATTCGTACCACCATGCAGTACCATCCACAACGTCCCCAACGTATCACTTCACTTAAAGTCTACAAGATCACCATCGTCGTCGTCTTTACCATTTGAGGAACGAGGAAGTTAAAATCATGTCACTACCTCATCCACCATATCCAGCTAACCCCGTAACTGGCCACCTATGTCCAATGTACTAGCCAAGAGGCCACCAAAAAATTGTTTAGGGGAAAAAGTTTTTTTTGAAAGATTTAAAAGGTTGCGGTTATAACATGGATGGGGGATACATTATAATGTTTTTCTTTTTGCTATTCTCAATCCGTTTCATTGTCAGTATATTTCTGTTTTTGTATCCTCTTGAGAAAAAAAGATGAGGATGGGACTGGCAATGAGAGCTGTAAATCACGACCACGACTACAACTACACAATGTCATCCATTATCTTCAACCAGACAATTTCTTTGGCTAGCTATCAAAAAAAGTGAGTGTACTCGTAAGAGAAGGGGAAAAAAAGAGTCAAGGGCCCTTTAAATCAGTTTCAACGAACATGTGAACCTCTCCTCTCTGAATCAGTTGTTTTTCTCTCTTATCCTTATTTCCCTGGCCTCCCCAAAGCACCTACAGCATAGTACTTTACCTAAAAATCTTTAGACGCTGACCATTTATGTCTGCCCCTATTAGCATTATTGACTGTATCTTCACTCTCTCTCTCTCTCTCTCTCTCTCTATGGAAGAGAACATGGAATCCCTATTTGTGTCGACCCGCACTACAATTAGACACAAGAAGAAGATGAGTTAAGCGGCATAATAAATATATTGAGATTTATATTAATTAAATCTTTCAAGAATTTGTGAATAATTGTACAGAAATTCTCTCTCTCTCTCTCAACCACAAATCGACAAATACACCCAACATTTTTTCAACTTATTGAGTCCAATTATATATAAAAACTAGAGAGAGAACATACACGTGTACTTGTATGCAATTTTGTGAGTACATTCATCAATTTCAATTTTAAACGGGTACTTGTGGTCCAAAGGGCTGACTGGTATTTAGGAAGTTGATTTTTTAGAAGCTGGAAGCAAGTGGAACACACAAAAAAAATATTTTTGTAATTCATTCACATATCATTACAACACATAGGTATCTTGTATCTCAGAAAATAGAAGGGGGAATAGTTCACGGTGAAATATTCCTTGCAATATAACAAAAAATAATATTTTAAGGCTTGCGGTCAAATTTGTACAATGAATGAGCCCACCACACAATATTTCATGGTGTATCAGTATTACAGATAGTAAGCATTGTTCAATATTACATACAATATACCGTATTTATGAATATAAAAAAGAAACTAAAAAATGCACAACTCAACCCTTAAAAGCCATGAACCTCCTAGGGAGACCCACATACTAGCCAGTGTATCTATAAACATTTTGTGTAACAGAAAACCACAAAATTACACTGTACATGTGCATGACATAATAAGTTGTAAAATTTGGGTACAATATGAGAAAAAAATACTACTCGAGTTATCTGTAGTATCAGTCAAAGAAGAAATAAAAATTTGAACGTATCTTTATTTAAATGACTTTAGGTATTACTTTGTGTATTTATGAGGATTGTCTTAAATTTTAAAAATTATTGACATTTATTTAAATTCTATTCAGAGAGTCCTCAATAAAGTCATCTGATATGGAAGGAGAAGACATGAAGTGCTGTCAACAAATAATGACATTAACCTTTAATAAATTAAAGCGTCTTTTTTACATCATGGACACTGAACATGTGCATACAATTTGAGTTATGTCATAGTGTAGGTAGGCAGTTAAAATGATTATAATATTTTGCATTTATATTTGAATCTCTTATGTTAAACTACAGATACACTTGTTCATTCATTGTCTCATAGATTTTTCTTGATCTTTAAAGGCCGGCTCTGCTGTGACTTACGAGGGCTCGTAGATTTTGTCTTAATTGTATGCCACAAGATAATTCCTTTCAAATGGAGATGCAAATTGTTCAAGGGGTCATAGCGAGCTAAAAAATGGAGAAAAAAATAACAATGTTATAAAGCTATACATATTATATTTGGTCCTTTTTTATGTAATGGACTGGACTCTCTCTCTCTTTGATAGAATTTATTTCATATCTCAGTTTGTGTCTTCATATAGTCCCAAGAGAGGACTTGATTCATATAGACAAGTGACTTTTAACATTTGTTTGTACTTGTTGTGTTGTCTCTTTTATATTTTGTCGTTTGTGGTGGAAACAACAATAATAAGATGTAAAGCTTCAAACTCTCAACTGCCCACTTAAATACTTTTAAATGTTCTTTAAAGTACAGATGTGAGCCCAAAGGGGCTTTTTGACTCATGGTTTTGCATGTTGGCGGAGGAGACAGATGGAAACTAATGTTGTGTGTAAGATAAAAACTTGTAAGATAACATGGAACAAATTTCTTGATGAATTCTTTGAATTAATATGTAATTCGCCATGAAAAGGCGCTGAGTATTATTCATCGTTCTCTCTCTCTCTCTTGAGTTAAAGTTGTGAGACATGGACGGTGGGTCCTACCTTTAAATTTGTTTGTATGACATTATGGATGTGGAACATTATGGGACTAGAGATAAGATTTGTGATTGTAGAACATATGTTCAGAAAAACAATTATGGAAATTTATTTCATTGTCTTGATACTTTTACAAAAAATTATTTCTTTTTTGTTCTCTAGAAATGTCAATTCTTTTTAACACTTCTCTCAATTTCATCTTCTTTTTGCCTTTGGCCTTTCCTTTTCAATTGATTTTAATTTTATTCTCAAACTTTCTACAGAATATTTATCATTTTTTTTAAATATAGAAAGTGACAATATTTTATCCTTTTTTAATTCCTCCATTAAATCAATGCTATCTAATATGTACTATGGCCAAATTTATGTTCCTTTACAATTTTCACTCAAGTATTCAACAAAAATAAAAGATATGAAGACATAAAATGAAACTTATTTATTTTTATTTACTAAAAAACTCTTATTCATATGAATTTACAACAATAATTATTAATGACTTTTACAGACCATGTACTGCGATATAAAATAAATAATCTTTTTTTTGTAGGCTAACATTGTTTCAAAAAAATTTTAAAAAAAGAAGATTAACTGGTGTTAATCTGGGAAAATGGCCTATAACTGTTACCCGAATGAATCATAAAAGAAATTAAGAGATATGAATGGACAAAATTTTTTATTAAATGTCTTCATAGAATGAGGAGGGAGAGAATGAAATTGTGATAATAGAAATAAAATGTTTAAATGTGTTCATTGTACAAAAAACATTTATTTTTTTTGATATTATAAAGAAGAAAGATAATAATATGAATATGATGGAGATGGAGATGTCACTGACAACAGTGAGCACACGCCACAACAAGAGAGTGTCTGGGTGGTCATTATCATTGGGGGAGAGAGAATTTGGCAATAAAATAGTAGAGATGAGAGCCATGAAATTGATCCTCACGAATGGGTTGAACCACAACCAGAAAACCACAAGCACATCATTATTATTATTTCTTACTATGGTCCTCTACATCTTTCCCCCCTTTTCCAGTCCATAAGGTTCTTCATATAAATTTAAAAAATGAGTGTATAGCTGAACCTCACTTTTTTGAATCTTCTTTTGGACCCACCAAATACACGAAAAAAATAACATTAGATCATTATGGCCATGGGTTCCTCATATTTATATTCTTTTATGTCAAGACACCAAAACGATTCCATAATGGACATTTCACAGCTCTCTCTCTCTACTGTCATTTCTGTATTGAATTATCTGGATTAGATGTGCTTTGTTTTTTAAAATATAATGAACATGTGGTAATAAAGCTTTCACATATGATTTGCATTACTATTTTTTGAAAATTAATTGACAGCAATTGATTTGTAGCTTTCTTTTCCCCTCTCTTTTTGGTTTGTCTTTACCTTTCATCATTTTAATTTTGTAAAAAAGAAAAGATTTTCATTTGTTAAAGACTCTTTGAATATTTAAAATTCTTTTAATTCTGATTTGATCCATAGATTCTCTTCATCATGTTCCAACCCCGTCAACAATTTAAATGTTATAAAAGTCAGAGAACCCAGGACATAAATACAAGAAGAAAAATGTTCAAAAAATGGAGGAATAGGAGTAGAGCACAGTTGAGCCACCACCAGAGTGAATTTTTTGATCCGTCCAAATGGTTGGAATGCTTTTCCTGGATATTCATTTCGTCGAGTGGAATGTACGATGCATCATAATGAGGTGACAGAGAGAGAGAGAGGGAAAGATGTGGAGAGAGAGGAAGAGAAATACCAGAATAATTTTTTGATCATAAATACTATGGAAATTACAAGAGCTATAAATTCTCTAAATGGTCTCGCAACACACTCTCGTTCTGGTAGTGTGCTGCTTGTCATGTAACCTACAGAAAAGAATTTAGAACAGTGGAAAAAACAGAAACATTTCCAGTTGGAAGTTCCAGATAGGTGAGGAGTGAGGAGTGAGGATAGGGGAAACTGGGATGAGTAAACTGTGGTGTAAGTGGTAATATAACACGCTGTGAAGTCCACCTTGTGTAGTAGTTTTTTTTCTCAAAAATAATATTTACAGAAAAATATAATTCTCCTTCTTTTTTCACATCCCAAAAGCTGTTTTGAATGATAAAACTTTATCATAAATTTAAAATTTTTTTTTATATGTATATCATTGTCTATTTTCATATCCTTCATTTTTTGATGGTGTACTTCCTTCATTTCATGGGCAATAGGAAAGAGAGCAAAATTCTTCATGAATTTTTAAGAAACTCATGAAGTACAAGAAGGAATACATAAAATTCTGAATATTATAAGAAATTGAAACAAGGCAAAAAATTCCTGTTGTGGGAAGTATAAAATCTAAATGCGGATCGTAATGGAGAGAGAGAGATGCTATTTGAATGAGAATGTGATTCGATTCGAGTAAATAATTGTGGTTCTCTGACGGTGGTACTGTAGACTAAACAGTATACAAATTTTTGTTAGTGTGGTAAGTAAAGGCTGGTAGTAAGTAGAAGAGACTAAAAAAATTTATTGTATAATATTATAGGCAGTCAAGTTAAAAAGTGTCGAGTTTCCTATATTCATATCGTCACAGGGGGTTTGGTTCAAACATCATATTTTATTCTCACATACTCTCTCTCTCTCTTGTATGAGTCTCATATACCTACCTGCATGAGATCAAGTTTTTTTCTTTGGTCCTATGGTCCTTCTGGGTCCATTCATAATCACATAATCCTCACTACTTACTTCCTTTTTGGGGATTTTTTATACCATGTCTTTTCACGGCTGACTTCAATGACCTCTATCTTCTCATCATTCTTCCCTCTCCCAGGTCGTCGTTTTCATTTCCATGGCCAGGGATACAGCAGGTCACTTCATCATGCCATCATCAGCACCATTCATTTCCATACTTTTTCCCCTCTCTTCTATCATGAACAATGTTCATTGAACATGGACCTCCTCTTGTATGATCAGTGGACATGTGATATCTTTCTAGAAAAAAAAAAGTTACCACAATTAGCCATAAGCCATAATTGTAGATTTTATGGGACCATTTTTTATGTTTTATTGTACACCTTTTATATTTGATCTGGTAGTCACTTATCAAGAATTAAAGTTGACATTTTAAGTCCAATGGCAGAGTCAAGTGTATTATTTCATAATAATTATATATGTTATGTAAATTGCTCGTCTTACACTTGAGGATTTAAATAAAAAATAAGGATTAAGTACAGATACTTTTAACTAAAATTATTAGGGTACTCATGCCCTTGAGTTATCATTGGTCTAGACTTTTTTTGTGTGGGTACTTTTAATTTTAATACAGTTCCAGTTTTTATTATAGTTGACATTTTTTGTCATGAGAGGATTAAATATATTATGATACAAAACCTCAACAAAGATTTTATTGTTGCTGTCTTGTATTCACAAAGTCAAATTTAATTTTGATACAAAAAGTATTTAACTATCTTTTTATAGACTTTAACTGCATTGAGATGATCATAAAACACATTCCACATTTTTATTTCTATGAGAAAGCAAATGTCAACAAATAAATAAAAAAGACAGAACTGTATTGTAACCAATGTGGGCTGATAATATTCTAGAATATGTGTTGAGAGTGAACATTAAGTAAACTCAAAGATTATCTCTCTTATCAGTCTTTGTTGTTTGTGAAGAAAAAAAAAGTTGCCGTAAAAATTGTAGGCTAATACTTAAATGTGTAGGGTCTTCTCTGACTCTTTTGCCTAGAAGTAAAAAAAATGTACAAAAAAAGTCTTTAGTACTTGAGCCGAGATAATCATGCGGCATTTTTTGTATGAACAAAGTAGACACTGTATCAACTATGTAACACATACTCATACACATATTTTGAGTCTCAAAGGAAGTAGCCAGAAGCAAGAAAAATATGTACACACTCCTCATCTTTTATATTTTATATCTTAGGCAATGAGAGAACTGGAGGAGTGAGCAGAATTTCACTTTTTTTCATGCTTGAATCTTTACACTCTGTAAATACTTTGTAGTACATACAACCACCTCTTAAGAATTACCATTGGCTGGCTACAAAGTAGCAAATATTTTATACTGACCACCGGCGACTCGCACAAAAATGATTCTATCCAATCCGGAAAGTAAAATTTGAACCGTTCATCCCTTTTTGGGAATATGGTACGAGTTACCTTTGTACTTGAAATTGGTATTTATCTCAAATAGTTGGCAACTAATTTTTCATATGAAAGCAATATAAAATACAATAAATTATCAAAATCTTCTCTTTTTTTCTTCTTTATAGATTCTAACTCAATATCAGAATAATAATAAAAAAAATCATTTTCTTTTGTAAATCATAGTTTGCAATTTCTTATTCAAAAAATACATATTGTAAAATATGTATCTTAATGCATATCAATGGAGCTCATGACATGTACACAATATTATCTTTCTTGAAGAAAAAAAATTCAACATGCTGACCACGTTCAAGGATTATAATGAGAAAACTTCACACACATTATGGCCATATGGCAACATGATGCCACGAGCACAAATAGTTAATCAATTGATGGCCAAAAAAGGAAGCCGATTGCAATTTTGTTGTGTTGAGTACTCAACAACAAAAACTCTCACTCAAAAAAACTAATCGTAAGACTTGCTCCAAATTTATAATTCAAACCGGGTCAACTTTTCTCTCTCTCTTTCTTTTTCTTTTGAGAAATAAATTTCAAATTCTTTACTTATGAATTTTTTCCATACTCAATCTTCTCCATCATAATAATTCTTCTCATGAATTGTATTCAAAAAAAAATTAAAGGCACTTCCTAATGAGTCCATGTCGGATGTCATGAGTATGTTTTATGTACAGATACTCGAATATGTGGCTGTGGCTACCTATGGAGTTTTAGACTTGTGTTTTTTTTGCAAGAGAAATTTATGTTTCTAGTTGGATAGTATAGCATTGTCAGGATGAGACAGGAACGTTTTGGGTAGGAGACAGGAAGGTGTAAAGTTTTTGTCTCGACAAAAGGAATACAAAATGTGTAGCACAGTAGCCAACAACATTTATTAAGTACAAAAGGTAGTCAAGTAAATTTTTATGAAGCCTCAGGTTAATAATCTGTACAGTGTACACTACACACAGACAAATATTAAAAATTATAAGAATAGCGACAGGACCCCACAAGTTGAATCATTTGACCTGATATCATCATGAATATTGACTATCGACCTCTACAGAGATTTACATGTGTGTGTTGTATCGTCCAAAATTAAAATCAAATTCTCTTTTATTATTCAAATAGACATTGAGTGTTGGCTTACTAAAATTATTCTCTCTCTCTCTCTAACACATCTTAAAAGACTATATATTTGTCATATCAATTTTAAAATCTGAATATCTGTTATAACAGATATATGGCAAGTATCTGTTAAAACGTAAAATATTATGGAAAAGAGAAAAGAAAAAAACTGGGCCTATAATTATCATACCGATATGATACACTTTTAAATACATTAAAAATATTCTTGTGCATGTAGTAAATATTGTGTTGTTTTTTTACAAGTAGGAAAGTTTTATACAGATACACCACTAAATCTTCTTTTCCAATCACTTGGTGAGGATGATAAAAAAAGATGAAGACGAGAGAGATTCTTATCATTTCTATTGATTGGTTGTGTATTTCTACTCCATCATTCCTCTCATTCACATCCAGCTAAAGTCATGCTCTGGGGTCACTGGGTTCTTGAGCAACTGTATTTAATTTTTTTATAACTTGAGAGAGACGAGTCTAAATCTAAATCTTCTCATGCTAAAAAGTCCGGAATTTTGATTCAAGACAAAAATCGTCTTTAATTTTGTTAGATTTTGTTAGAGTCAAATTTTTATTGCAATGCTGTAAAAAATTATTACGTTCAACAGGTAACAAATAAAGATTTTGGGAAGCTGCAAGAATTTAATTTGGAATATGCACATTTACTTAAACTAATTAATTCTGAATGAAAAAGTCAATATTATGCTCCACCTACAGATATTCTACATGCATAGATACAGCAAGTTTAAAATAATTCATAAAAAAAATTCATTAATAAACACATGGAAGTGATTGGTTTAATTAGATTATCGGCTCTGTCCTTCAATTCCATAAAAGTTAGTGAAAGAAACAAGAAACAAGGAAAGATAGAAAAAAATTAAAAAAGAAACCACCCTGTAAAACGTCTTGGGATACTTCTTTATTCAAATTAGGCAAAGTGTAGAAGCGTAATTGTAAAATACAAATTTTTTAATTAGAATTTAAGTACTGGAGAGTTAAACAATATATTTGAATAATGTGCCTAGTCCTATCTATTATTTGTCTACGAATATGAATAGAGAAAACAAATTACATTTTTTCAAGTCTCAAAATTGACATGAGAGGTATAATAATTTTCTTAAAATATTTCTACACCATGCACAAACTCTCTAGACATTTATATTCTGTAAAAAAACAAAAGTCTATTAGAGGAATTGTTCTGGATATGCCAACCACACAAAAATGAGATTTATATTTAATTCTTATTTTTACTTATGTGTGGTCCACTTGACTACCTTGGAAATTTTTCAATTAATTTCATCGCCAATCGTGAAATCGTCAGAGTTAATCAGAATTAGCAATAAGACAGAAAGACACACACACACACAAGACTAGCCAACCTCCTTCCAGCTTGTTAGGGAATACATATTATTATGTATAATGTCTTTAGTTGTGTATTGTGAGGAGCTTCAACGCATCCAGCATACAGAAAACATTGTCTAATAATGTAAGAGGAAAAAAAGGGACTACACACTCTGACTACTGATTACTCCTGAACCGCCTTCTGACCAAATTATCTTTCCAATGAGCCATTAAGCGTCAATTTAAAAAAATAACTAGAAGGGCTTCCTCAACTTGTTCTTGTTTTAAAAATGTTTCTAACAATTGTACCTGACATTTCTCTCTCTCTCTCCCTCGACTCATCACATTCCTTGAAAATAGTCTAATAACAATAATGTTTTATTGACTCTTCATTTTACTATCTTTGCCATTTCTTGTGTGGCCTATTTCTTTTTACTGGTGCGGGTGTAACTTTTAAATAAGTTGATGACTTTATTTTTTTCAAAAAATATAACTCACAATTTTTTCAATGTTGTCATTCGGCTTAATTATGCACAAAGGATTTTCTTAATTTTGTATTTTACGCTCGTGGCTCTTAAAAAATAGTACAGAGTGAGTCTCGAAAAATTATGAATTTTTGCCTTAGGCTACAAAAATTTATATCGAGAAGAGTCATCTAAATTGTCACTTGTGACAATGGATGACAAATAAAGAAAGAATTAGAGAGCACAAATTGATTTTAAAGTCATTCAAGTATACTGATAAATGTATTGTGTGTACTGTTAGTTTGAAATTAAAAAAATGATTTAAAAATAGTCAACCAAGTCCAATGCCCACATTTTACAGTACAGTAACTAAAGGATGAAGAATCTCAATTTGTACACGAAACAGTGTAGGAATTCATAAATAAAATCAAGATACGAGTCATATTTATAATCTCTTCTCAATCCTCATCACTTGGGTCATCAAAACAAGGTAAAAAGGTGAACGCCTTTTTTCCCCTTCGTCTTGGTCTTATCGTTAGTACACACACACACACAATTACACACATTATTATAACTTTCATCCGGAAAGGATTTGTCTTTATATTTAGTATCAAGAGATGAATCAAAAGAAAATATTTAGACAATGAATTGGACTCGTAACTTTGTGTGCGTCTTTGATTTTATTTTTTTTGATGTCGGCAGTCAAGAGTCAAGGAGCTACTGAAAATCAAATGATGTCATTATTATCAAGAGTAAAATCATCATCAATATATTTATTTATACACTAACAAGGCTTGTAAGGCCAAGGAATTGAATGTGTACTTTTGTCTAAATTTTTCTATACCTTGCTGTATCATCACTAACACATTCATCTCGACAAAAAATAATTTGTCATATCAAATTATCATCTGACCCTCTGACATGAGAGTAAAAAAACAGTATTTGTAAATTGTAATACAAATTAAATTAAATGTGACATGGGAGTTTTTTTCATTTATTTTTTTATTTATAAATAACAAGGCTTCTTATGATTAATACAAGGATGACAATTTTGAATATTTTTAATAGAGTTACAAATTGTAAAGATTTTTGTCATTTCAAGTCTCACTGTAATTACAATGGACAAACTACACTTGAAGACATTTCATTTGTATTTAATTATGATTGTTCATCTTCATTACTACCTTTTGTCTTTGTCCTTGCCAAATGTCAAAGCGAGAGAGAGAGAACATCTCGTGTAGCTTAGAATAAAAGATTTCATCTTTGACTATCAACCCACATTTTATTCAATGAAAATTAGGGAGTCTGTAAAATCATACGCACGACACTGTACATAGGATACAGAGATGAAAACAAAAGGAGATGAATATAGAAGAATTTAAATTTCGAAACTTTAAAGTGGGACGGAAAAGAAATGTGTCTTTTAAAAAAAATAAGTCATAATGACGACGATGAGACTACAACTGTACTAGTGTTAATAATAATGAGAGTATGATTGTGAAGCCTAGATTAAAACCACCACAAAAAAATTGTTTTAGTTGCCCATCTAAGGTAATTCAAGTGTTGGTCGGTTGAAATTAGCACACAATGGGTTTCCATTCCATCCTGTAATTTTAATAATAATAATTCCTAATCATCATCATCACACATTGTACAAAAGGAAGGAAGAGAAGAAAGAGAGAGAGAGAGAGAGAGAGAGAGAGAGAGAGAGAGAGAGAGAGAGAAATATTATTATTGAGTCTTGTGTTGTAATAATTAAATTTGGATTGAATATTTGTCTCTATTTTTGTGTCTTCTCATTCTCATCTCTTTAATTTTCAATCTCTCTTTTGTCTTTGTTTTTCAAGCCCATTTTTGTACAAAAATTAATTCTATTATTTCAGTTATCACTCATCAACATCAACATCAATATATATAGATAAAATTAAGAATATTAATAACAAATCAAGGTACAAAAATTCAATGTAATTATTGCAATTTAGAAATTAAATATCTGTACAAATACAGATAGTACTCTGACTTGAAATCTACACATGAAATGGCTCGTGTGATTATTTTTTTAACAGTATGAAAAAAAAACTGAAAAAAAGAATTGCGTGGGATGTTGGAAGATGAAGCGAGAAAATTCTATGGCTTAAAATTTAATGTGCTGTTAGCCACAGATTAAACTACTAGCCACTAACCATGTGTTAAAAAACTATTCTCTTTTTTTCTGTTCAAGTTGGTAATTTTGGTTGTTGTAGAAAAACTGTAATCATATTTATAATCAAGTAATCATAGGGTCCAGGTAGTCTCGAGACTGTAGAGTGTCTTTAGTTGAAAAACGTTATAGAATCTTTAACAACTGCCCCATAGAATGAGCTGACAGATCACTGCAATTTTCCCGTGAATTATGGATTCACATTGTAAGTGTGTGAACTTCTTTTCATTTTATGTCATGTCATGAGTGAGGGGGATCCTCCATGTTGATCTGGAACAAGTAACAGCATTAAAATAATGACAATTTTAGTCTACACTCAATATTTTACACAAAAAATATTGAAGCACGTGCTATTTGTACTACAAATATTTTTGTTATGAATTTTCAAGCTATTAATGAGATACAGCGTAGTTTATTGCACTCAATGGATAAATTAGAAACAAATATTAGTTTAAAAATCATTTAATACAAATTAAGCAAAAGGGGTGTCTAAGATATGTAAAATAAATAGAAATTTATGGTTACATGTGTGGTTACAAATACAAGAGAAAATGAGTATAATAATCTGTATTCTGCATGTATTACAAGAAAATGGACTAGACTATGGAGATGAAAAAGTGCTTTGACCACCCTCGGAGGTGACAGGGAGATGAGGGGAAGGGGTGTTGAAGATATTATATCCCCGTCCATTAATTAGTGACCATACAATATATCCCCCAGTTGTGAGACAAGGAACAAAATAAATAGTTTGGCTTTTTTTTAAAACCAAGACTAATCGTGGCTAATAGTATTGTGCCTTTCTGACGGCCATGGTAATACACAAAGGCTCTTCAGTATCTTGTATAAGGTGCCGAGTAGAAGATTACTACTACAAGTTATAACCTACACAAGTATATGGAGAATAGACCATCAGTTTATTTTTCATACATAAATACACAACGATAAATATGCTCATGATCACTTACAAGCGGCTTAACAAACATTTGCGTATGAATACGTATTCCGTAGCTTAAACTCTTTTTTTCCCTTGCTCAACATTCAACATAAATTCATAAAAAACCATCCACATCTGCATAACTTTATATGTGATATTATAATGTAAACAATTGTACATCCTGTATGTACATTTATCTTTATACATTGGTTATCTAACTAAAAAATCTGATTCTTCATTTACGAATACTTATACATGTAATATATGTACAAGAAAGTGAAATGAAGCATATTATTTGTAAATGTGTAAAGAAGGTAGAGCGTATTAATGATACAAAAGTACGTAGAACATGTTAAAAAATTTCGAGATGAAAAAAAGGTAAAGTGTGGGAAAGGAGGGAGATGGAGGTGCGTCTGGGTCATGACCTAAGTTAGTCGGTTCTTTTGTACTCTCCTGACATTGGCCACTGAGGCCGGAGACTCATAAAGTGCTCGCTTTGAGAAAAGAGAAAAAAAGAAGCCAGTCGCCATCCATGAAAATTTCATATAATCTATGATATTTGTTTGCTCATTTATTTTCTCAAAAGGGGTGATGCAATGCGCTCCTATTCCAGAAAGAGCCACGAGCACAATCCTCTATAAAAAATTAGAAAGGGCTGTGAGAGCAATTGAATTATTATTATTTAAAAAAAAGTCTCCTTTTTTTATTCCACACACAATGACACTAGAGTGATTAACCGTTATTAGTCTTCGTCTCCCGTTTTTTCTCTCTGATAAAGTTGGAGTCCAATATGGAAATTATGTAATCATGTATGTACATATACCAAAAAATATACGAAACAAATTCACCTGTCTCTTATTAGTATTTATTTGACTCAGGACGTTCCTCGCAGCGACAAAATTGTTGACACTGTCTCTTATTATTATTAATTCCAACCACTTTTCCAATGTGGTCATCGTTGTTGCGTACGGAAAAATCATAACTCAAATTTAAAAATTTATGAGACTCCGCCGCTGGTAATTAATGCCATGAAATTTTACGCATGTAATGTAAAAAGGTTGATCAATAATTTTAATATGGATTTGATTATGAAATTTGTAAAATGAAACTATTGAGAAAAGTTGATGGAGAGAGAGAGAGAGAGAAATTATAAATTCAGTGTGTGGGGGTGGAATATTATGCATGGGGGGATGGGAATACTGGCGCAATTGTTATTCTAACACATTAGAGTTGTTACATGATGATTATGGTCTTGTGTCATGACATGAGGGCAAAACTGTCCAGACAATATATTTAGCCACACTTTCAATCTGTCTCTCAGCCACATCTTCTAGGCACGCATCCCCCTTTTTATTTTATTTTATGAACACCAAAACAGAGGTGCAGTCCTCCTAGTCCACAATATTAGCATTATAGACAAAAATCTTTGTTCAAGAGGAGGAGGAAATAGATGAGCAAATAAATATTCATTTTCATTTATGATATTGGGCTTTAAAAGAAATGATCTTCTTGACCATGAATTTGAATGAAACCACAGACGAATATAAAAGAATACATAGTCCACCTCCTATAAAACTCAATACCATTTTGTTTCATTGCTTCAATACAATTTTTTTTTTCATCTCTTGTCTTGGTCTTGAGCCGCCACCGCCAGGCCAGGCTAAGACTGTCTGGAAAAAAGTACCATTAATTACATTTGTACCCACTTCCTACTTTTTCTATTCCTCTTTTGCCGTGTTCCTTTTGCCCTATTGCCTTATAAGCTTTTAACCTTGCCGAGATGAGAGCCACAAGCCTTCCATTCAAAAAATTATATTTTAGTTGGAGTATCATAACATTTGTGATTTAATATTTATAAAAAAAGAGTTAAATGCATAATGTTCCTCGAGTAGCTGGAAGCTCAGACACAGAGAGATTTAAACTGTCGAAGCGTGATCGCATGATTTTCTTATAATCTCATGAACTCAACCATGAAACCTATTTGTATAATATAAAATGCTACAAAATTATAAATGGTCATTTCGTGGTATATGCCCGTGATCTCTTGTATTATTTTAAATATTCAATTTTATTTGTCCATTGGAGGAAGAAGAAAAAAGAACTAAAATTGTACAAAATAAATAGAAAAAATTAGATTCTCATCATAATTGCTATTACACACACATCCATTGAATTAAAATTAGGTATTTTCCAACAGGTAAATTGATTTGGATTCAGATTTGTATTGCGTTTTGCGTTAAGTTTGGAAATGTTTATTAAAATTCATAAATCCATAGAGCACATGAGTCTTATTTGTTATATAAGTAAATTCTATTGGAGTTTTTGATCTTGAACATGTTTTTGAGAATATATATTTCAACCCGTAGTGAATAACTATAAGATGTAGAAAATTATCATTATGATAATTACGTAGAATATTTAAGTTAAGTATATGTGAGTACAACTATTGAGGTGGATTTGATATGACTTTTGAATCCAATTTTGGCCATAATTTAGCTCAAACATATCCGCCTTATTTGTCCCTATTAGGGTATTTCAAATTAGGCTTTGTGCTCTTTTTTTCACCGAAATTCTCTGTCTCTCTCAACTTTTTTTTAACTCCGAGGCAATTTCCTGCATGCACTCACAGCACAACTTGTATAATCTGTACTATAGTTGAGATACAAGTACAAAAAAAACTAGTCAACTGAAGCCTTTTGCTTTTATTTTTACAAAAAAAGTTTACTCATCTTTTTTCACAAAAGTCTCTAAGAATTATCCATAAGTCTTTCGTGATAACAAATTATGAGGATACAAAGCATGAGTAGTTAGTTGGCTGCCTATTTACAAACATTCATCACTAACTAACATATATTTAGCAGGGAACAGTTATGGTGAGTTGAGGCTCATGAAAAATAAAGCTTTGAGGCTCTCAAGTTCTTTCAATGTAAAATGTAAAGAATTGTGTGGTGCTCATCCATAAATTTACGGATTTGTATTGCATGTACAATCTGTACTTTATTTTTTCTTGTAACAACAAATTTCTGTCTTGTTTTGTTAAAACTTTTTTTTTCCTGATGAAACATGAAATGTTAAAAAACATTTAAAATACTAACAAGAATATTATGGACAAGTTGATGAACTTGATTTTATAACGAGAATCATGAGAATATTTTTTTATCAAATTCATAGCAGTTACGAGACTAAAATTACTAGACACTTGTGTAAAGGAATCACAATTAAAATTGTAGAAATATTTTATTTACAAAAAAAACCACAAAATAAATGACATTACTTAAATTAATTTTTGATTGTTCGTTGTTCATATTTTGATAAATTAAGTTT
The DNA here is from genome assembly GCA_034700945.1 of Arrhopalites spinosus. NCBI lineage: Eukaryota > Metazoa > Arthropoda > Collembola > Symphypleona > Arrhopalitidae > Arrhopalites > Arrhopalites spinosus. The sequence continues at coordinate 21,487 of JAQIVZ010000130.1, forward strand.
TTATATTGTAATATTTGTGTTTGGACTGATGGAGTTTGGAGGCGGTCGTTACGTCAAGTTAATATATGAAATGAGACAGACTTGTTGAAGGATAGAGTGATAGGATAATGAAATGACTCGAAGGTTTTTTTTTATATTCATGGAGGGGGTACTCGTAGGGGGTGTCCTTTTTTTAGTTAATTCATTTATCCTCGTCCCTTTTCAACTCATAATGTGAGGCCTCATCATAATGATAGCAAGTCTCTCTCAACGAGACTGTACCTCACTGTACAATTAGACCTGTCTCTCTCTTTTGTTGTGATATATGCTTTCTTTATTGTTATCGATATACATTTTCACTTTCCATTAGTACCCTCCTTTATTATGCCTCAATCATACTCTACATTTCAAACCAATAAATCTATAAAGGAACTATTCATCATTATATAAAGAATCAAGGGACAAGGGAACTTTTTTTAAAAAAAATTCAGTTGTATAATTTGTATGTTTTCAATCTTATAAACTTATTGTGAAAAAACTAAAGCTAGGTAAATAAGAAAGGGGTACGTGTACAGATACTCGTTTGTAAAAAAATAAGAGGCAAGATAATCTCGTTCTCCAGTCCCTTGTTCCCAATTAAATAATATAAGGTGGGTTTATATATAACTTGTAAATGTTATAATACATGGGATTGTAGATTATGTCATAATCGCAGATCGCTTGTGATCATAAGATAACTACAAACGAGAACCCAAGTTACGCTCTTGTTACTACATTCGTAATGACATGAAGAGAGAGAGAGAGAGAGAGAGAGAGAGAGAATTGTGAACATCACGCTCTTATTTTCATAAATAATTTCAGCAAATGACTCTCTAGCGTGACTTGAAGGTACACATCGTTTTTTTCTCTGCTTAAATCTAATGATTGATTCCATGAGCAGGAAATCGTCCTTACTTCTCTTCTCTCTGACCGCTTGTTGTTGTCATAGACTAGAACGATGAACCCCCTCCATTTAAAATATTGTCATCAGACAACTTTTATGCTTTTTGTACAATGTCTACCCGTACGAAATAACCATGTAGCACCTCCATATTGTACAATTCTTCTTATTTATTACAGTCATATACAGTTGCTATACATGTACAGGGTGACCACACACTCAACATGTAGATGATAGTTTGTGAGTCTGATCTTCTTTTTTTGATCAGGGACAAATTAGGACAGTCAATTAAAATGTTAAAATATGTACTAGAAAATACAATTAATTTTGTTAAATAAAACTATACTTTTTAAAAATAATTTTGAACGTTTTCTGTAACCTTAGACAGTCACCCTGTATAAAAGTATAGACTTTTGTTATGTGGATGGGGAAAAAAGAGAGTAAAAGATAAGGTGATGGCTATATTACTAAGGATAATATAAATTTCCTGCCACATACAACAATTTTATGCATATAGATTGAGCTCCGAACCAGAAATTGGTACAGTGCATGCCCATTCAAGTTAGTGAAGACTAATGTAAACAGAAATTAGATGATTAACATTGAGTTACGTCAATCGATAGCCACCATATAAAAAACCTCCAGAAAAAAGAAATTTACACAAACTACACACAAATGGCTATTCACAATTCACATCATGAAAAATCCAAAGCTCTCTTACTCTACACAAAAAAAGAATCATAGAAATGAACCACTCGTACGAGTCGGAGTAAGGTAACCTTTCAAAAAATGTAGACTTGTCTTTTTTTGAGAAAAAGTTGAAACTCACAACAATTTCTTATATCTGTACATTAATAGATTTCGCTTTTGACAAAGAATGGAGAATAATGTGCAAAAAAAATTAAGAGGTCAAATTAATATAAAATATTTATTTGTTTTACCTTATTTGAAACTCAACTACAAAAAGTGACGAAATGTTTACAGATAAACTAAAAATGGGACGACCATAGAGATGCACATACTGTACAATGTACATGAACTAGTTACATGTCATTTGATGAGAATTAAGGGAAATGGGTAAAAGAATTAAGAGAGTTTAGATAAAAAAATAAGTTTTCTTATTGGAAAAAAGTCTTTTTGTAAAGGACTGACATGAGTCTGTCAAGTAATGAGGGGATAAATACAATTATAGATGATAGGAGAGAGAGAGAGGAATCAACTATCGAGCGCAAGTTCATTTTATTAGTTTAAGGGTCATGGTTGACATGGCACGATCACCCAAACATATGTGACTGTCATCCCTCCTCCTGACTTCCAACCATAACGATTATGACAAGGACAAGAGAGAGAGAGAGAAAATGATGAATCCCACTGGACAAAAAATTTTCCATTCCCGCATTCCCTCTTATTAACTATTCATTCTCATTCCGGTTGGATGGAAATCAAAAGTAAAGCATCTACTAAATTATCCACACACACGGCCAACTTGATGGAGAATAAAAACCAAACCATGGTTTTCTAACATTGTCACAACCACAAGCCACAAAATTTAGTAAAGGTGACCACAATATTTTTTCAATTGATTTGACGCTCTTCTATCTCTTATGTACAGGTATTTATCAATATGTACTCGAGATTTTTAGAGACAGATACACACATGACAGTAAGAATATGCTAAAGCTAAATATTGTACAATAACAAAAATTTTAACTGGTTTTTTTTTATTTACTAAAAGTTTGACAAGGCTAACTGTTATAATGCAATGGTCCATGTCCTAAATAAATATGTACATGTATTTATGGGCTACAAGTAGCACATTGGCATTTAAAAATTATTAAGATATTTATAAATGTCTCAAACTATTATTTTTTTGTCATGTTCTCTTGTGTGTCAAAAATATTAAGGGTGGACACATTCACTTGGCTTTTATCTGTAGTCAAAGAGAGAAAAAAATTCCAGTAGCTTCGCTGGCCACTTAAATTTAAATAAATATTATAATCATGTGATGGAGGATGGCAATGACAAAAGTAAAAAATAAATTTCATAGAATTCTACTTGAGGGCAGGTACTCTCTTCTTTTGTATGATTGAAATGAAAATTCAAGATCAATCTTGGACATGAAAACTAAAGCCCAGCAGCTCTGGAACTGTCCGTGTCAATCTTTAGGGTGATGTCAGTAATTTTTTTTAAAGAAAAAATTGTCCGGATGAGTTAAATGTATTAAAGTTAAAAGTCATGATCAAAAATGAAAATACATGTCTTTAAATGGTATAAAAAAATGATGCACATCAATATCCTTTGTCGCTTTTATTTTGTTTACCTTTGAAATAGAAATTGTATTTGTATGAAGTTTTGGGACCAATAAAATTCTAGAGAGAGAGAGAGAGTTTGTTCAATCTTAAGATTTACTTTGTTTCTAAATCAGACAAAACCAGTGAAGAGAGAGAGAGAGATTGACAAGATCATTGGTTGACTTGATGTCAATCCTTGTCTTGTATTTATTATTTTCAATCAGTCGCTACCGAATCTCCACACACAAAGACGCTCAAAATAATCGTTCTTCCATCAAGAAAAAAAAACGTAATTGTACTACCAATATTATTATAACAAAATATTTAAAACATTCTTAGAACTTTGTCTCTCTGTACTTGTTGAGAGAAGGCTAGTTGAGATTTCTTATTATGAATAAATTTATGAGTGCACACAATAAAAAAAATTGAATTGTTGTCTATACATGAGCATCACTTTTATCCCATGTATAGAATAAGATGAATAATGAGGACCAAGATGAAGATGAGGATGAGTCTAATCCTGATGACTTGTTTTTGTTTATACATGATGTATGACAATTGTGATCTACAGAGAGAGAGAGAGAGAGACCATAACAGAGTGTGTGGTTTTGAGAAAGAAAGTCATGAGAAGTGTCATTTGTATATTTTTTGACTATTCTATGATAACTGCCGACAGAGAAGGGACCATTGTCACTCAAATGAGGAGCATTGGATCAAAAATTGAATAAACTTGTATATTGTTTACACAAGTTACAAAGCAGTCCCGAAAATTCAAACAAATTCAATCTCCGGACTTAACCTTAACTGACGGTCCGATTACGATTAGCCCCCAACAAAATCTCATTCACATTCAATGACATTGGGACCTAATGGTGAACATGAACTCATAACATGAGATTCAAGATAAAGACAGATGAAAAATAAAATGGATGATGAATATACAGATTCATAAAAAATAGAGAGAGAGGGAGATGAGTAACGAAATAGCTACCTCTTGATTCAAAAAAAAACTAACCAAGTTTGATCCTCATCCTTCAGACTTACTACAAAACTTTGATTCTACATTGACATAAGTCTAAGTGGGCATACATCATCCCGTTGTTATGGACGACAAGGACAGAACAATATCAGGGTGACTTATCTCTCTGGTCCTTCTCATAGATAATATTCATCTTGTTATGTAAATATTGAGTCTTTGAATATACTAAAATTATTAACATAGACGATATGTGCATAAGGTCTACTTTGCAATGCATTAAATAAATCATGGAAAGATTATGTAAAATATTTTTTTATCCTATCGTCCTATATATATATATAGTACATGGGTATTGTCTTCACATTATAGAGCGTGCCGGAATCAAGTGAACTGAGAAAATATCAAGGATGAATGCCGAAAGAAGGTAAGGGGAATTCGACAATGGAAATCAGATGAGGGAGAAAATCTCTCCTCTTTTTTATTCTTTGTCGGCACTCTCTCTCACTAATCACCTGACATCGGAGTCTATACACATGTCAATACATTTAACTACTACCATGATAAGAAGAAAATCTCATGCCTTTCAACACGTACAAAAATCCCCCCTATCCCAACTTAACTAAATAGGACCATAGTCAATACCTTTTTCTTGTACACATATACAAGGTAATACTCTATTTATATTAAACTTTACTCTCATGTTTACCATTGTATTGACTTGAACCTGCTATTCATTTACTCACGAATTATACTTTTTTTTATACATTGTACACTCTGCCCTCAAGGGTATCAACAATACTGGCAGATCATTCATTTACTCAACCCCCATTTTTCTTTCCTTTGGCTCCTTACTTGTTTTCTTTATTATTATCTATAGCCACAGAACACAGTTGACAGTGCAAATTTGCATCCAAATTTAGTAACCAAAATTAATGTGTAGACTCTTTGCTTTTATAAAAACATGGAATGATTTACCTCAAACATTTATTTTTACTAAGGTTAGAGCTAATGAACTCTCACAAATGTGAAGTACATTTCCTTTTTTTATTATAGTGGAGTGCCGAGAGGCGTAGACTGGAGACCTGAAGCAAGTTTAGAAAAAAAATGTCAGATTTTGGATTGATGTGAATAACTTGATCGTCTGACAATGCATATTATTACCTTCACCTCAGTATTAAGTTGTTTAGCACCAAACTCTTGAGCCCTGGAGTTGGATAGGAGCTGTACAGGTAAAAAAAAGGAGATCTTCACCAGAGAGACAAGGCCTCACATTGTAGAAACATTTCTTCAATCTCTTCAACTCTGTAAAGATGAACATACTCATATTGTTTATAATCTTCTTGGTTCCTTTGTCGTATGGACAAAATTATGACGTTAGAATATTATAGGGTAGAAAATTTGAAACACAAAAGACTCTCCATATATGTCAGCATATTTTTAGCACTCAAGATTCTCTACTCTCTACATGTAAATTTTCATACAAGTAATTTATATCTCATGATATTATTGTGTCTTGTAATTGTCTTGAATTGAATTACAATTTCTCTCCAAAATTTAGTAGGAAGTGCATGTACAAATACAGAAAGATATGAGAAAAAAAAGAAAATTTAAGAATAGAAACAGGAAGGAGTTGTGACATTTTGGCATATTTGGTTCACATATATTCAGGTCTCAACATTTTTTGGTACGTCTTGAATTGTGTATTTTTTTGAAAGAATGAAAAAATAATATGTAAATGTACGGATTGTTATCAATGATATAAAGAATGTATAGAAATAGAAATACTCTGTATGTGTAAAGTGGGAAGATAAAGTGGACGAGAGAGAGAAGGAAAAGCCCCGCCCAATTTTAACGGTATGTCTGTCTCTGTCTGTCCCACAGTCTCTTGTTCTTACTTATTACAACAAGTGTCTCGGATATTGGTTCTGGCTGTCGTTATGATACCAAGACCAACAAAAACATCTTAAATGAATACATATGTATATACTTTTTGGTCCACGCTATTTAAGTGACTCTCCACTATGTATCTTCCCCTCCTCCTCCTCCAGTAAATCAGTACAATAAGGTATGTGTCAGAGTTGAAGTCACAAAAAAATTGTAGGGATAGGGGGAAGGTGTGTTATCAGTTATATTTTACGTGGTAAGTGGATTTGTTGTTGTTTATATTTTGTGGTAACGTACTGTTCTCATATTTAAACCACAATCCACTCTCTCTAATAGAGACTTAAATGATGCGGATGAGGACAGAGAGTCGGTCGATTTGCCATTTGATTGCATGAGAATTATTTAAAAGTAAATAATGAGCATGAACCATTTTTTTTAACAAGATGACTTTTGACTCAAAATATTATTAAATGTTCAAATTTATCATATCATTCCATTTGATCACTCGATTGACGATTACGATTGAGGGATGACCTGACAATGTCAAGTATAGAGTTGTAACTGGAAAACTATTAATTTGACAAATGGTTATTTTATTATTGAATTACAGGGTGACAAGTGTTCTAATTTAGGGTGAGTAGGTCCTACGATATAATTTGGGCTTTTATTGTCTTGAGCTACACAACTACACAAAAAAAAACAATTTTTTATGCTCTCTCTCTTCAATTTAGACAGTCGAGTTGTCTTTTACAAATTATAATGATTATGAAGAAATATCTTATAAAAATACATTTTAATTTGTTTTTATAGAATGTCAAATAGATATAAGAAATACATTATTCTTATATGCAATGTGTGTGGTAGATAAGATAAATTAATTATTTTTCGTTGTAACCGCAACCGTCTTGCTATGATGACTATACTTGTATGTTGGCATTTGGCAATATCTTTAATATGAAGACAACATAAAATAGTTTGTATTTTGTATGCAGAGAAGGAAATCCTATGGCACACTTCTTGCAAAAAATAGTTTGTACGAGTAATATAATAAAATGGTGATAGATTTAGAACGAATGACTATTTATATTAGTGCCTATATAATGAGCTACATATTATTATATTTAAATTATAATATTGAATCTTTGGGTGTGTTGCGTTATATGCTTCCTCCTATTTAACTTGAACATTTCTTGTATCTCTTTTTTTAGAGTTTGACAAATAACATATTTATTTTTGCAAAGTATACAAAATTAGACCCCACAACTTGAGAATGAGTGTGTGTGTGTATTTGTCTCTTTGTGAGAATGAGAAGGAAGTTTATTTTTCTTTTGTCTTCTCCACCTTTTTAAGATAAGCTAAAAATAACTGATAAAAGTATAACCACCAGGCTCAAGATTTTGTTAGACAATTGGAACAATTGACAATAATGAGTCGAGTCCTAGTACTCAATTTCGCCAAAATATTTCACATATATTTTTGTTCTATTTTTTCTACCTAAAAACAGAAATAGAAGCTCGAAATTTCTATTTAATTTAATTTTCAGTATCAATTTTATTCTCTAAAATTACAATTTTATGCACTACAAAAAAATTATTTTATGATCTCATTCATGCGTACAAATTATATTCAGTAATAAATACAACTAACAAAAAAAGAGAGAAAAGGTCAGGGCTGTGGACTTGGAGTGTCCATTTAATTTATGAGGTTAATTATTTGAATGGTTTTTTGATTTGCTTCTTTCAATATATAATTTATATTAGTAGACGAGTCAGCATGGATAGTGTTTAATAGTGATAGCGTCATTTCATATAATAATACAAATAAGCCATATACATTTATTATACGAGAGGTTGAGGATGGGGAGGCTGAAATATAGTAGGTACATACACAGGTATATGCAAGTCGAGTAGGTGTGGGCACCTGTTGTACCCACTGATTGGTTTCCCCTGTAGAAAATGTACATACGAAAGTTGGACTTGGAAAAGGTACCCACAGTAGAGTACCCCAGGAAGAATCCACACAACAACACAACACACAGATTGTGAGAGTAGACGAGAGACCATCGAAAAAAGCCCAACAAAATCTTGTTGACGAAATATATTATAGGTATACACAAAAAAAGTACTTTTTGATCTCTCCACCACTTACTCCATTCACCCTCATCCTTAATCCTTAATCCTTAATTTCATAGTCCTCTACAATCGTCTTTAAAATATCTGAGACCCTTGAGCAACTTAATTCAACACCTTTTTTATTCTTCTTTTTATATATATATAATTCAGTCCCTTCTCACCCCCTCCCTCTCTTAAATAAAACTGTAATTAGTTGACTTGAATTTCAACCCTTCAAAGTGTCATGTTGAACAACGTCTATACTTTTAAAGTTTCTTCACTCAAGTAAAGTAATACAAATATATATAGAGAGAAAAAGGGTCTTGTAATTGAAATGGTCACAAAAATATAGACCGGCTACATTGACTGAATACTAAATACTAAATTGAAACTTGATTTTGGTTAAATTAATTACAACTCTTTTAATTTAAATACAGTTGAAACAATTTGTGGAAGAAAAAAGTGTTATCAAATAATTCAAGAAAATTCAATTAAACAACGCAATTTACTCTGGAACAAGTATGGGCAATACAAGAATTCTTTAGAGAAAGTGACTTTTTATATAAAAAAATACAAGACTTTTTCAAGTTTCTCAGTTTGCAGTTTACAACGAAAATATTTTGCATTTCGTCCGTTTAAAAAAACTCGCCAGTTTTTAAAAAATCTGAATTGAGTTGTGAACGTCAGTGTCAGTTTTTAAGTGTGAATAATAGACGGGAAAGAATTAAAAAAGGTTTAGAATAAGAGAGAAGAAAGAGGAGGAAGATTATATTAAATAAAAAAACTGTGTGTTTTTGTTTCCCACGTTGTGTGTGTAATAATCTGTTGATTGCTCCTTGCACTCTCTCTCTCTCTGTTGAAGAAGAAAAAGGAAAGATGAGTTGAAAGCAACATTTTGTATTTGTGAAGTGCCATGCCATGCTAATAGAATTGTAATAAATAATTTTATAACAGTCGTTAAAGTTAAACGAAGAGAGAGAGAGAAATGAACACAAAAAAATAAACTTGAACTTCTCCCTGGTCTCTTGTGTGCATTGGTTATAAGAGAGAGAGAGAGATGAGAAGAAGATAGAGAGACAGATGTGAGTTGTTTTGCACTTTGATTTTCTGCAGGAGCTCAGTGTCTCAATAAGCTACTCTTTTTATTACATTGATAAAGTGTCAAACTGCTCTGATTGTAGGTTCGTGCAAGTGATCTCTCTTTGATACTCTTCAAATCTTCATATAAATATTTTTTTTTATCCTCATCTCATTTTTATGACAATTTTTCTATGCACTCCTGTACATTTTGCGACTTAAAAAAATTGTAACAACTTTTTTTTTTTTAAAAAAAAAAAAGAGAGACATTATTCCATTCATACCTACTGTGTCCTTTGTTTTCGTGGGGGTGCCATTCATACAATTCTCAATATTTTTTTCTACTCCTCTTCATTATCATAGCCTGAACAAGAATCGTATAATAGTTTTCAAATCTTAATCTTTAATATTATAATCTGTATCATCATCAGTGTTTTTTTTCGTGTTTTCTATTGGTTTTTGTACTTGTGAAAAATTTTCTTTTTTACTACCCCCCTCCCCATCTCTCCATCATCTCAATCTCATTGAAACCAATAAATATTCGATTTTTGTGAGTAGAAGCAGTTTCAATTGAATTGAATAATAATATTTATGAGATAAAATGAACAAGAATCAAAAAAAGATTATCTATTATCCAAACACGATCATTATTTTGGGGGGAACCGGATCCAACTTTTATGAGTTGATCGTTTTTCTTTGTGAATGACAAGAAAAAATATAAATTTTATTGGAATCAATATCATCAATTAAATTAAATTACAACATTTTGAGTAAGAATTCTTAACTTTATTCACCATTAAAAATAAATTATTGTACAATTTAAGTACGTGAGTAGTTCAGTGTTGGCAGGGCAGGTTTTTGCTTTTGGATTTTTGCCCTGGTTTTTTGGTTTTTTGGATATCAAAACGGAATGGTTTTTTGGTCTTTTGGTTTTTTGGTCATTTGTATACGACATCTACGTACATTTCAATTCAATTAATAATTATTATTATTATTTAAATAATTAATAATATTATTAATAGCAATATTCTTACTTTACTTTATGAATTCGTAGTTAAATTGTTGATTAACAAAATTTTGACTCCAGAAAACTATAACCTAATTGAATTATAATAATTAATTAAATATAATTCAATTAAGTTATGTTTTGCTGGACTCGAAATATTTTCTTAATCAACAATTTAACTACGAATTCATCAACTAAAGTAAGAATATTGCTATTATTATTAATTAATTAAATAATAATAATAATTATTATTAATTGAATTGAAGTGTACGTAGATGTCGTATAGGTAAATACAAAAGACCAAAATACCAAAAAGTCAATTGACCAAAACCCCAAAAAACGCAAAAGACCGGTTTTTAAACCTAAAAGTGCCCAAAATGCCAACACTGGAGTAGTTTATTTTAAAACTTGATCATGTTTGTATCTGTAATTTGTATTTTTTCAGGTTCAAAAGAAGAAAAAAACGACGGGGACTGTGAAAAGACAAGTTCTTTGTTCTTGTTTTTTTTGGGACTATGGTCCGTCCGTGTCTGAATTTGTAATTTGAGTTTGAAGTTTGAAGGTGAAATTCAAAGAGTTGTCAGAGGGTGAGCAAATAGTGTTTTTTTGTGTTATAACCCCCCGACTCTTTTCGGTTCAAGAAAAAAGAAAAAAAAGGATTTAATTTTAAAGTGTAATTCATCTGGACAATGGACTGTTGAGCTCAGACATTAAATTTCATGGTGTACATGATCCTCTCGGTTTTAAAAAAAGAAAGATTTGAGTATTTTGTGAACATTGATAGTGATTGAAGAAGTGAAGAGAAAAAAAAAGATGAATGAAAATAAGTTGGTTGTGGAGCTACATTGATGTCTTCTACATTGACAGTTTCTCTCCCGACATCTTCTGTACATGCCTCTGTCCCATCGGCACACATAATTATGCCGATGAGTCGATCTGTTCAGTATTCTACCTGCCTTCAAGTTACCATGACTGAGTACGCCGATGTCAATGTAAGTCCATCTCACTCTCTTCCTATTCCCTATCTTCCTTAATATGTAAATTAATTGACTCACTCATGTCTAAATTACTAACATGTTAACAATTTTTTTCATACTCTCCAAAATCTCTCTCTCCTCTCCTCAGTCACAAAAGTTCAAATGCACAAAAAAATAATGGTTTCAAGTCGTAGTAGACTCTCATCTGATAAAAATTTAAATGAGATTTTTATATTCTACTACATTATAGTTGACAAAAATTTGTTCAATTTTTTAAAACTAAAACCAGTCGAAACTATTTTTTTGGGATTTTTTAGATCATTTAACAAGACCTTTGTCTATAGTTTAATGCCTCTCTCTCTGTTTTTTAAATTGAAACATGAACATTCGTAATTTCATCCTATTTAGTCCTACGCAGTCTACAAGTAATGTTTAAGTAAAATTAGTCGTTTTTTGGCAACAAATGATTCTGTTCAAATTAGCTTTATATAATTAAGATAAGCATAAGAAATACTAAAGTTTAATTTAATTGAACGAAACTATTTGTAAAGACACAAATAGCCTTTTTTATCTTGCATAATTCGCCATTTTCCATCCAAGAGAGAGAGAGAGAGAAAGTTAAATTTAACTAGAGAATTAAATAATAGAAAAATTAAACTATAGAACATAATATTTAGGGGGCTATTAAGATACTATAAAAGAATTTATAAAATTTAAAGTGGAAACAAGTTTATTTTGTCCATGTTAGTATCAAAAACAATTTAAACCATTTTATTTGATAATGTTTCATGTAAATTAAAGAATGATTTTAAATACCAAGTAAACTTAATCTTTTTCTTTATAAATTTAAAAACAAAAACCAAGAGAAGAGAGAGACAGTCCAAATTAAGAAAGTAAACTCATTTAAAAGATAAAGAAAAATATTTTACCTTCAAAGGATATATTTTGTTGTTTCAATTCATTTTAACTAATTACAAAGTATTAAGAGAGAGAGAGAGAGAGTATCACTACCAGTATCATGATGATCGTGGTGAGTTTATCAAATAATTGTACACAACTTGTGTTTATTTTTGTTGGTCACTCTCCTCTCCTTTGCAACCTGTTCCTTATCTCTCATTAACCCGTTGTCCTCACATACAAGGATTTAACTGCTGACAATGAGTTGAAATTTACCCGACAATCCAGTCCACTTGAAAATGTATTATTATTCCCCCCTATCCCTATTTTTTTCATCTAATCTGTCTGTCTTCTTCTTTCATAGTCTAACCTCTTAAACTCTTGTCGTTTTCTAAAGACGTAATAGACCACTATATTATTATACAAAGTCAATATGGATCAGACATGAAGAAAAAGAATTCCTTCCTGACACTATTATTATTGTTGTCGGTCGCCTTACGTTATCTCTTCATTTTTTCAGGTGTCCGACTCGGATTATCAATTTCTCTTTCTTTTCATGTCGGTATAGTTCCGATATTTACACACAAACTGATAGACGCTTTTTTGTCGGCAAGATCATTTTTTTTCCTTGCTCTTCTTCTCTATTCAAAGATATATTACCCAAGATTGTCTGCCGTCTGCCAACAATCAAACAATCTAACAATCTTTGTTTTTTTGACCTTATTTTAATTAAGGGGCTCAAATATTTAAAAAAGGGTCTTTTGATGTCTCAATCTTTTTTGTCTTGAAAATGATTATCAAAATATCCATTTTTACTTTCTCTCTGTCTCTCTCTTTAATTGTTTTGTCTGTTCGAGTTAATTATAAGAAAAAGTGGTACTGGTTTTAATAAAAAATGACACGACAAAATTATTATGTGAACAAGACAGAAAAGACAGAAAAAAATATTTTAGTAGTAAAGTTAGAGTTGGCTCATCTTTTTAAAATAAAGTCATATCATCATGACTATAGTTAAATCTATTATTAATTTTAGTGGCACCTAAGTAAAAATATATAGAGTTGCAACAAAGAATATATATATGTAACTACAAAATAGACTGGGGTTCTAGATTGTTAAAGGAGGAGGGAGGGAGGAGGAGGAATATTCATTGTGGTCGTTATTGTCTGTTTATTACATGGGTGAGATAGTTTTAATCTTTTATTGAAGATGTATGGTCTGTATGTTGGTGTTTGGTGCTGGATATTGAAAAAAAGAGTGGAGAGTAATTCATCAGATTATATCCATAGATACTGATTTATATGTTTTAGGGTTAGTGTAGGAGAGAGAGAGATCTTAACTAAGAAATCTTCTTGATGTTTCTTCTTCTCTTCAGACTTTAGTTGAGACAAGAACAAACAATCAAGAAATTTATGTTGTTCAATTACAATTCACTACTACTACATACGACAGTGTAGAAAATTGGACTGTATCATATTAATTTGATCACATATAACAATAGCAATAAATATTATGAGAGTGTTAGATTTTTTAATTTGTCACTTTTGCAAACACCTTTTGTTTTTATTCAACAAAACTGGTTCAAGACATTTATTTTTTTTACTGGGAGAGGATATGTCTATTGTCTGTATTATTTTTTTAAATCTTTGTCCTGATTCGTCTTCTCTCTCTCTGCACCTGTGTATCTGTATAATAATGTTAAGAGTGTGGGCTTCTGAATGTTCCAAAAGTCTTTTTTTTCATGATTTGCAAATTACAACGTGGGTAGCATCAAGCTTGTAACAGACAGACATCCATTCACACCAAAAAATCAAATCATTATTTATGGAACATGGACTAGATTCTAGATTTACAAAAAAATACAATTAATGTTAGATTAATTCAAATTAAAATCTCACCTACGAACCAACATAAACATTTTTTTCTTGTTAATTTCATTACAATTTTTCTAGATTGAGAGAAGCTTAATTGGGATGGATTGAAAATTATGATTTGATTTTTTTTATATATCTTTTATCTTTTGTATAATATATTACGTGTAACCTTGTGAAGAAAATTTATTGGATAAATATTTATTGAATTTTTATTTTTATTGTGGAGTAGTATAAATTTTTTTGTTTGTTTTTTCTTTTCATAACTTTTATTTTTCATTATAACAAATCATTCCTTTTTGTAGTTTAAAGTTGATTGTATTTTTTTTATAGTGGCTAACAATTTTTTGGTGGTATTTACTATGTAAAAAAACTTGAGATTGTAATTTATTTTAAAAAATCATTTCAAGTACTCTCTCTCTCTCTCTCTCTCTTGAATATTTACAAAGAAGGCAGAGACTTAATAGAATTTGATATGTTTTAGAGTAAAATAAATTTGAATTTAAGTCAAGGGGTTACAAGATTACATTGCCTGAATAAAAAAAGAGAATATTTTGTAGCACTGATTACACACACAAACTTTGGCACACCTGCGTCAAACACTCTGAAATGAGGTGAGGACTAAGGGACCGACGGACCACGGTTGAAAAACGTGGTGTACAAAAAACAAGAGGAAATCAGCAATGGTTGACCTACTACTGTGTTTAAAAAAACAGACATAAAATTATCATAATGTCTTGTAGGCTCTTCATCACCACTTTAAACTCCTTTACATGTCATTTATTATTTATAAGGAAAGAAATTGAGGCGTTATAAGGGATTGCCATGTACACAGTACACACACATAAGACTATAAATAGAGTATTGAAATGACAATCACATTTACAAATTAGCCCTATTTTAAATCCAACAATATGAATAAGAAATCCAAAAAGATTACTGTCGTCAGTCTACTATTTTGTCAATTGTATTAACGGAATGGGAATAATTTATTATGTTGAATATTCAACCACCATTTTTTTTGCAATCCGTTACACTCACTTCACTTTTGTCAGTATCTGTACACTGTACAAAATACTAAAAGTACTTTTCCTTCCCTGTTACACTCGGAAGGATTTTTGTTTTTTTGTTTTGTCAAATGTTGAAATAGCAATATCATTCAATTGAACTTTTCTCTATTTCAATTTTTCAAGAAAAAAAACTACTACTACTGTACCAGTTGAATCTATTACGTCTGACATTTCTTTTTTTGCGTAGGAACATGGAACAATCGTTAAATTATTAGAGAGAAGAATAAAAAAATCTTGCAAGTCGTATAATCTTTATTGTATATTTATTCATCTTTAAAAAACACACACATATGTAGTATAAACATATAATATAGATAGACAGTAGTTAGTTATAAGACACTAAAGCATTTTAAAAAAAGTTTTTTTGTTTTATTGTCTTTCATGACTCATAGAGATATGTACGTACAGACTGTTTTTTTTGTTGTCAAAATTAATTGGAAAAGAAATAAAGTCTTTGAAAGACCATTAATTAAATTTTTTTACATAATTAAAAGAATTTACTAATTAACTTAATTAAATGTTGGCTTTCTTTTTTTTACAGATGTGGCAGGAAATTGAGAGTGTTTTGATGAATGAGGGAGGTAGTCAGCCAAATGGCCGTCATCATCATGGAGGATCAAATGGTAATACACCAACAAGTAATAATAATAGTCATTCTCATCATTTAAATTCGGAGATTCATCAACATGGAGGAGGTCAACAAGGACCCACACCAGTGTCAGTTAATTCTGATGTAATGTCCCCACAACAATCTCCATTAAAAATGTACAGTTCACAAACATCCCCACCATCCTCCGTCTCATCCTCATCCCCAGCCTCAACTCAACATGGCTCAAATTTTATTGGATTCAATAATAATAGTGGTCAAAATAATAATAACAATACGACAACAACCAACAATAATTATCCTCTGAGTCACAATCACACAGGATCATGTCCCAACAACGAATCCCCCATAAAATGTGAAGCAATTGAAATGTGTGACTCACCAAATTCTGGTGAGAATCCACACCAAAATTCACATCTTCATAATCATCGACAACACAATGGTGGTGGTGGTGGTGGGGGTCATAATAATCAGAATAATCATTCTGATTTGCTCCATTTTCGTGATTTCTACGGTGATAATTTTAAAACGAGTCACAATACGGGGACAAATAATAATAGTAATGTTACCAATAATAATAGCCATGTGAATTCAACTACAAATAGTATTTTAGACTCTGTCCCTCCATCAAAAGCTAACTTTAATCCCATGGGAAATTTAGAAGGTCAAGTTGGACTTTATGGGACAGGGATGCCTTTACGGTGCTATACAAATGGTGGTGCTTCTCTCGTGTCAGACATACCCAGAGACTACAGCTCACCTGATCCTTATGATCATCATGTAGTGTCTTCATCCCTAGCTAATCAAGCATCACCTTATGGTCCACCTTGTCATTATTCACCAGCCAGTAGTCCACCTCATAATAATTCCCAGTCTACTGAGTCATCTTCAACACCATCCAGTCTAAATCATTTACATGGACA
The DNA here is from genome assembly GCA_034700945.1 of Arrhopalites spinosus. Lineage (NCBI taxonomy): Eukaryota > Metazoa > Arthropoda > Collembola > Symphypleona > Arrhopalitidae > Arrhopalites > Arrhopalites spinosus. The sequence goes on from JAQIVZ010000130.1 coordinate 38,097, forward strand.
TGGCCATCATGGTCACTTGGTTGGAACACCCGCTCCTCATCCTTCTATGACGTCACCATATTTATCTAATTGTGTGGACCATTCTACAACAACTAGTAGTAATTTGAATATTAATTTGAATTTAAATTTTCAAGGAGTACAGAATAATTTGAGTCGACTACATCATCACCACCATCATCATATTCCACCTCATGCACAACCTCCTCCAAATGCCCATTACAGTTTTAAAGTGATGACACCCCCCTTGTCACCTCATCCAACTAATTTTATGAGTTCTATTGCATCCACACGAATCCCGGCACCTCATGGACAATTACAAATCCCTCATGAACATTCCCATCAAATTCATCCTCTTCATCATCATCATCATTTAAATCAACAACCCCATCAACAACATCATCATCATCAACATCATCAACAACCAATTAATCAATTAAGTCAACATCATTTACAAAATTCAATTGGTATCCCTTCAGCTCTTCAATTTCAAATTCAAGATGTCCCTACTCCTCCTGTCACTAAACCGAAGAGAGGGAGACGACGATGGGGTCGTAAAAAAGTTACTACACATTCATGTACTTATGCTGGCTGTGCTAAAACTTATACTAAATCCTCACATTTAAAAGCCCATTTAAGAACACACACAGGGGAGAAACCTTATCAATGTAATTGGAAAGGATGTGGATGGAAATTTGCAAGATCCGATGAATTGACAAGACATTATCGGAAACATACTGGGGATCGCCCTTTTCAATGTCGGTTGTGTGAACGGGCTTTTTCTCGGTCGGATCATTTGGCTCTTCACATGAAACGACATGTAAGTGTTTAACGATTTGTTAAATTACCTTAAAAAGTTAGATCTCCAAGTGATTAAAGTATAAAATAGACATTTTCAAAAAAAAACTATCTCCCTTTTTCAACTGTGAAATCTTCATCCCCATTGCGTTCCCACAGAGAGAGAGAGAATAGGACAAAATTAAATTTCTTGACATTGAATGTTTTGCAGTGAAAGTGACTTGTAGACTCGTTATTTTTTTCTCTCTCTCTCTTTCTTTGAGTACATAAATTTACTTGGGTTTATTATATTCACTGCCTGCTGAGACCATGAGTATATTAATCATGCCTCAACTCTCTTTTCAACCCATGTATGGTTAATATAAACGATTATAAAATTTTCATTTTAAATTTTCTCCGTGTGTGACAACAAATTGTTTTTTTCAAAAAAGAAAAATTAATGTTATTATCAAGATTCTTATCATTGTCAACATGATGAAAATTAGAATTTAGAAAATGTTTTTCTCTCTCTTTTGTTTGTCAAATTAGACAATTTTTTGTAATAGAATAGATTCTATCTAAGAATACAGAATAAGATAAAAATTCTGATATCATTTCAAAGACTGCGACAATTCAAAGATATAAATAAATATACGAATGTATACGTTTTTTTGGCTATATAACGAAATAATCTTTTTTTTAATTATTGTTATATTTTTTAACTGGACAAAAAAATTACAGCTCACAAGGTAAAAAAACACATGTCCAGGAATATTTGTTATTTTTATCATTTTTATGTATAAGATGAGCAAAGAGAATTTTAAAACTGTGTAAAATTATTTCTATTTATCTCTCTTAACTCTAATTGTATCAGTATGTCATCGACTTTAACTAACGAATGATTTGACTCTATTACATTTTTCAATCATCTTTAAATTATATTTACCAAAACCCAACATTTATTAATTAAATAATAAAAAGACTATTTAATTTTAACGTCCATAATCAACGTGGATTTATCCCAAATGGCTAATGTGCTTTAACAACATATTTTGTAAATCAACGAAATTAGTTGAAATTAAAGAAAAAAGAAACATTTTCGAGTATCATTTCAAGGTCAAATAATCACCAAAGTTTTTTTTGAAAAAATGTTAACGTATTTAATTCTAGTAAATGATCTCGCCAATTTAAAGAGCGGCTTTAGAATTGTTTTTTTTCAGTGTACATTTTTGCAAGTGAATGTTTCAATTTAATTTAAAAAGATAATAAACTGTCATCAAAATAAAAAAAAGCTTTTCGTAAGTTTCTTGTTTGTAAATGATTATTGTACTTAATATTAATTGTTGTAGATTTTAACTTTGGCACATGTACTGAACTTAATTTATTAACACAATTAATTGTAATTAAATAATAGCGATTATTAATTACACCTGTATAGTATATTTATGTATTAGTCGCTAACACAAGACTTGAAAAAAACAAGATTAAGGGTTGGTTTATATGACAAGAGTACTTCACTTTGAAAAATTATATATTTAATATCATAATTAAAAAGAAAATTAAGGGCGTCGTAATAAAATACTATGCATGTCGACTAATTCGACAATGGTGTTACTGTCTACATGTACTATATTTTGCTGTATAATTATCTCTAATAGTCGTCAACAATTTTAACATGAAAAATAAAAATAAATTCTAAAAATAATTGAAATTGATAAACCTGTAAATAATATTTTAATTGTCTTTGGAGAGAAAAATTTTACACAGATTGTGAATGCAAAGTTAAAAATAATTGTGTGAATATTTGTATGTATTAAGGCTGTAAAAGCTCATTATTAAATATAATTGTACAAGGCTATACGATTTGTTGCTAAACTGTGTTTTTAGTTAATTGTAATATTGTTTTTTAAAAATAAAGTACTTTTGTGCCAGTGCAAACGAAAGAAATCGACTCAATTATTGCACAAAAAATTGTTAAGATTTAAAATGATATATATATAATTATTATGAATATTGTACAATATACAAAAAGAATGTTTAAATGTAATGATGAAATTTTACGATTCATGTAACATAAACGATATATATTATATGGTACTACGAAATAAAATAAATCAAGAATTTTTAAAACAAATAATTCATTCAATGTATTTTATTTGCATATTTTCTCTTAGTTATATTTAATTGCATCCAACAAAAGTGAATGATTCAAATATTATTGAGGAAATCCTATACACTTAAAAAGTTTTATCTGAAAGGTCATCACACAAAACATAAAATTAAGTACACCTACCCATTTAAATCACATAATCACAAATCAGTACATAAAAAAACAAAACGTAATCCAGGATTTTTAGATTGTCGATTAACCTCAGTATACTTATGACTGAATAGGTGACCACGTGAAAGTGCATGCCCATACCTGCATACAGTACACATCTGTTCGGGGCCAATGTTGATCAATGTGCAAATATTGACGAAGATGAAAAAAAAGATTTCCTATTTTTTATGAGGATAAATGGGACAGGATTTCCGCTTATCCATGATTGTATTTTTTTTGCACTAAAGTAAGCAATAATATTTTTGACAATTCGTGTTTAAGAGAAAAAAAATTCTGAGTCCCTCACAAGTTACAGCAAGCGCATACTCTCAAAGAAATTAATAATAATATCAAATTTTGACTGACAATCTTAATTGAAAAGTTAACATTTCCTATAAAGATATAAATTGTCAAAAAACATGAATTTTATGTGAGCCCCATATATTTGTAGAGAGTGAGAGTAGAGAGAATTATCTAGACAAGAGAAAAATTTAATTGCCATTTAGTCTCTTTTGTGACTTTATTACCCTTCCCCTTTTTGTTTCATGATTTGTCAATGAGTTAGAATAAACAGAAAAAATTATCAAGAATCCAATTAGCTAATCCAACTACATACCGTAACCATTATTATCACTTTGTTTGTTAGCGACAAAAGTCAAATAAATAAAGAGAAAAAGTCAAAAAGATAAGCTCCCCATCATCTCCACAAAAAGGAAAAGGGAGAAAAAAAAAAAAGGTCCCTTGTCACAATCTGGCATTTAATGGTTTTGTGCTTATGATGAAAATTTCAAACTTACGACTGTGAATTTGTCTCTCTCTCTCTCTCTCTTCTATTGACTATCACCCCCACCAACATAATTTTCCTTTTTGAGAAAAGTAGAGATAAAACCGATTAATGGTGTACTGTGTCAACACTTGTAATCATTCACAAAACTCGAAAACCACACTTAAAAAAATGATAAAGTGCAGATACAGACTGCATGCCGACAAAAAATCGATAGACTACAAAACAAAATTTTTATCTTTTACCCCCTTATTAAGAAACTCTTTTAAATATTTTTTTGAGTCATTTTTTTGAGAACCTCATTTTGCATTTTGTGTGTGTGTGGTTTTTGTTGTGAAAAAAACAATTTTTTCATAATGACAATAAAAATATTAATTTTTATATCACATTTTGAAAAACTTGTTAAAAAATGACTATAATAATTATAGTGCTCTTTATAATTACTCTCTACCCCTTCCGTATCAATCAATACTTTTTTGGCAGTAAATTAATTGAGTTTTTAATCATTCGTATACTTTATAGGGTATAATTATTGTACAAGTTGCATTTTCATTATAAAATGATTGGTTCTCTCACAATGCACAAGTCACAAAGTAAAAAAAGCCCATGCTCCATTTTTTTCAACTTGTTTACAGACAGAATGCTCAGTTTTTATGACAAAATGGACACGGCGACAAGTTTTTTTGTACAGGCGATGCAACTTAATTCTGTTTTTTTATTTAAATTGATTACTATACGGAACATTCGTTTGGGGGTTGCATGGACATGTACTGATAGCTGAAGTTGAAAAAAGTGAAATGGTATTGAATTTAATTTGGCCACGGTCGAAGTGTACCGCAGCCCCGCAATGCTGCCTCCCAGATTAAAGGCAATGCTGACTCCCAAAACTCCACTCATAAAACGTCCAGTGTTGCCAAGATTTCCCCATGCAAAACTCCGATGCTGCCTCCCATGCTAAATACCCATGCTGCCTCCCATACTAAATGCCTATACTGCCTCCCACACAAAATGCCTATACTGCCTCCCATACTCGTGTCCGGTTATATGTTATAAAACTTGAGTTATGACGGTCATTTGTTATAACGACCTCATGTTATAAGGTCACAAATTTAAAAATTCTAACAACTCTCCAAGCTGCAAAATTTTAGAATAAGCACTGAAAAATCACTGCAAATTTGGTGCTAAATTTTATTGCGAATGGAATATTTTTATTTGAAAATAGTTATAAAATGGTCAAATTCCCACTTTGCAAAAACCAGGAAACACTCTAGCGGCATCTTGGAGAAATACTTGAAACTGGATGCCACGATATCGCCTCTCTCTTTCTGTCCGAGCCTTCAAGAAATGCTCTCTGTATAGAAATTCGCCTAAAAAATCATAATAAAAATTTACATTTATGAATGCAGAATACTAAGCTCGCAGTTCAAAAATGTGTACAACGTACCTAAATACATATCCAGTTTAGCTACCCCTGAAAATTCTTTAATTTTTCCTTTGACAAGGCCCCAACGGCGTTCGATTGTGTTTGTATGAATATTTCGATCATTCGGATCAACAAGCTCCCGTGAATGATTGATGATATGGTGCTCAAATTCTCCCCGATCTGGTTGATGTAAATTACGGTACACCTGAGCGTCATCATGCATTATTATTGAGCCCGGACGAATTCGTCGACGAATAATTGGCCACAGTGTCTCGCCCTTTCTATCCGGCACAACTTGAAGGAATCCTTCTCTGGTCTATACAAATTCCACCAAAAATCCACACATGTTCGGAAGCCAAAACTCTTCCTCGATAGTATTTTCTGTGAGCCTTATGAGATTCATCAATTTCAACAGTCAGACCATGACCACCAATAGAAATATCTTCAGTTGAAGTAATGTGGTCACAAATTTGAGGACAAAAGCCATACCAAGACATGGCTGTTTTTTATTAACTCCACTCTGGCCAGCCGCTGAAGTTACAGGAACCTAGGTTTTAAAATCAAAGGGCGAATAAGAATTATCAAAAATCGTTACTTTAAATGGTTTTTATTTATGTACGTTTTTATTTCGCGCTATCTCGAAGCACTTCGCGCCATGATCTGCTTATTTTAGTTGTGAGGGAAAGTAAATTCAGAAAAATAATTGTCAGATTTACAATCTATACAAACAAGGCCCGTACATCAGTGTACGATCAAAGGAAGCGGAGCCAAAATTAAAAAATATTCTTACACATGGCCACCTCAAGTTTCTTAGATAGTACTTTATCTATGGCAATAGCACAAAAAAGCTCAAACACTGACACATTTAACAATATACAGTAGTATTGTATCCTAAATGAATAATATTCTAATCATATTTTTTATTGCAATTAAATTCACTGTAATTATATTTTTAATTTTTAATTAGAATTTATAAGAGAGTCGCTTTTATGTAAGCAAAAGTAAAGAACCAACTACGGCGTTCAGATACTCTGTGATCCTCGCATGGACCCTTGCGGGGATCAGCAGAGAGTAGGTAGAATTTGTTTTTAATTTCGAATATATTTCTATAGCAACAAAAGTGTGACAGACAGACAGACAACGTGAATTCATAAGCGAAGCTCCGCTTTCTAAAAATTGGAGGCCATGGCCATATAATTGAGCCGCAAAAGAAGCTTACGGTTGACTCCCAAGATGAAATCAAATGTCATGGAAGTCAATATGGAGAGGCCATATTGTTATGACAAGTCCCCGCTGCGAGTTTTCAAGCCCCATACACGTTCCACACTCGATCCACACAGTAACCAAACCTTGCCTCTGAGCCTTGTTCTACCCCTTAGAAACCTTTGAAATGTGTGAGACTCTTTGGGGAAAGAGTAATTGTTTTTTTGTACATTAGAATCTTGAATTTGTACATTAAATTTTAATGATTTTGTACATTAGGGGAAAGGCTTATTACTTTATTAGATTAAAATTTTATAGGTTTTAGAAAATGAAACAACAAATAAAACTTTATTTTACCCTCACAAAATATTGATTGCACATAACGTCTATTAAATGTTCATAAATTTTGAGAACACAAAATTAGACATTTTCTAACGCAAGCTCAGAGTTGACCCTGAACTCGACGTTGGTCCAATTTTTTTGCAACATATAGAATAAGAATAAGTCTATTTTAATTTGCCTTTAAATTCAGGAGCGTAGCCACGACCGGGTTTCGAGAGCAAGTTCATGTGACCAACTTTAAACGCATTTACATTTTCTTAATAGCCATATTTAATTTTTATTTTAAGTGTTGCTTGAAAACATTGCTTACTGCTGTGGATAAGCATGGACAATAATTTTATTATAGTTGGCAAACGTTGTCAAATTATTCCCTTTCAAATCAAAATCACGCACATTTCAAAGGTTTCCAAGGGGTAGCACAAGGCTCAGAGGCAAGGTTTGGCTCCTGCGTGGAAAGAGTACGGAACAGGTATAGGGTTTGGAAAATCGCCTCCTGGCAAGTCTCGACCCGCATAATACAAAGAAATAATATCTCTTCCCCGATAAACTGTTTTTCCCCCGATAAACAAACTATTTTTATTTTCCGATGACATGGAGAGGTCAACAAAGCGCAAACCATGTACAGTTTTGTTTGGGCAAAATGACATTTTAGGCTAAACGGCTAAACACATGCGGCAATTTTAATGAGCCGTGAAAGTTCATTTAAAAATGAGATTACCCTCAGATGAGTTTAAAAAAGTTCAGGAGGTCAGGAAGGATAATGTGGGTGCAGGACATGGGGCGAAATAGAATAAAATTTCAAACTTCAAAATTAAATATCGCCTATTTTTTTATTTTTTTAGAAAAATGGACCATAAAATCCTGTTTTAAGGTAGGTAGTATAGAGTGCAGACTACTGACACGCACTAAAATATTTTACCTTATTTTAACTTGTATTAGTTGTATTCCAACAAATATTTCATTTATCTGGAAAAAGAAACATTTTAACGGGGAAAAAAATATTCTATCGAGAGAAAAAAATTATTTCATAAAAATATGTTGTCTATCGGGGGGTGGGAGGGAATTTTATCCAGAAATAAAAAATTTATCGGGGAAAAAATGCAGCCATTATTATTCTTACAGCTTACTTCAAGGAACCATTGCAGCATCAACTCTAGTGCCTTTCGGTAAGGTAGTTGTGACCCATCAAACGCAGTGTTGCTGGTTACGTGACCTTCATTCTGTCATGGTCTTCGGCACCGCCACCTATACATGCATTTTGCATTAGGGATGTAAAACAACTGTAGAACAGCTCCGCACTTGCTACAATTCGGTGGATTGTCGAGGTCAACTAATTTTGAGTGTGTGATAATGCTGAACGCAGCCTCATCATCACAAACTACGCGACAAAATTTTGGTATTCCAAACCCATCTCCAGACAGTAACTCCTCCACAATAGTCTTGGACAAGACAGGCATTTTCCTATAATTTTGAAAAAGTAGCTGGTTGGAAATGTTAATGTTTTTTAAAATAAATTATTTTTGGAATTGATTGAAATAAATGTGCAAAAAATACCTGGTATGAGACAATTTGTTAAAACATGAAGTACAACGCTGAATCTCAGCAAGTCATTTAATTTCTAAACATTTTTACAAGGAGGGTAAAGTACTTGTTTGTGATTTTAAAAAAGATTTGTATAGAGGAGAGGTAGGTGAAAGTCCCCATAAATACACCAGTAGGGGCACCATGTGCACTCACCTGATTTAACTTGACAATTGAGAACCTAGTTTTATGAAAAAATGTTTTAATTTTATATTTTAAGGGAAAGGATTTTCCACCCACATTGAGGCTGATCTAATATTTTGGTTTTTAATCGACAAAAATGACTACCAATGTGTGTCACTTTGTTTGAATTTTTCAGAACTTTGAAGCATTCATCAAAACGTCTAAAAACCAAATTTGGATGTTTTGGGCATAGACATTTTTGGACGGACGTCGAGCCCTGTTCCCCGTAAAGTTGGCCGTTGACAAGCGCTAAGAAAGGGTTGGAATCCGCCTTTCCCGCGAATTGAAAAAGCTAAAAATGGAATTTCTGGAAGTAAAGGGTTTCAACAAAAAAGGCCCTACTGGTTGTATACCCTATAATATGTATGTGGATATTTTTGACCCTTGAAGCCTCTAGAGTTTCCAGAAGAGACTTCCAAAGCCGTAGAGCGACTTCTAATTCAAGTGACTGCTCCTTTTATATTGGTAGGTAAAACATTTTGAAGTTTAAAATTTTAATAGGATTTATATTTGTTTCAAAAGGATTTCTCTTGTTATTAAATTATTTAATAAATTAAATTTCATTAAAAATTTTTTGAACCAAAAAAAACCACACATTGTGACACACGTAAGATTGTATCAACATGTGTAATTAGAAATAATTTGGTTTCATTTTGCAATGTCAATAAACATTTTAAAAAATGTAAGCGGTTTTCTTTTCTGCAAAAAGTTGACTGGTGATCCCCGAATTAGTTTGGCATTTTTGGCATTTTAATTGCAGAACTTGCAAAATGAGACCAAATGATTTCAAATTGTACAGGTTGATGCAAAATTACATGGGTTACAACGTGTGATTGCTGGTGTTTATTGTAAAAAATTACCTCCATCAAGTTTATAAGTTTTTCAAAGACATTTGACAGCTTTAAATTTTTCGCTGTCAATTCTATGGCCTTTGACTATTCGACCTGAAATGATTTTTGAAACATGGACAATTACGTCCTCTACAAACCCATATTTCTGATAACAAGTGTGCGGCCATAAATAGGCCCCTCCATAGGTGAATGGTTACTTGACACCCCGTTCATTATTTTGGACCGACAGTTCCAAAATATTTTTTTAAAAGTTTCCTATGGATGAAAAGTATATTTTTCTGTCACTGTGGTTGTGATTATTAAAGTTTGATCTTCAATTTTAAATGCATCAATTTTTCATTCTAGATATTCCAAAATGCCCTGTCTGCTCTGTTTCAAGGAAGTGACTAGAATTGTCCGCTTGAACAATCCTCAATGTGTATTGCACATTTTTCACGATACTTGTTACCGTCAGTGGGAACAAAAACGCCCACAGAGAGCGAGAAGACTGAGGGGTCATTTCTGCCCACCTCCTTGTGGCCGAAGGTCATATGGTCAGCTCGTTCGTGAAAGGGCTCCGTTGAATTTTGTCATGGAAGACATTTTGAATGCTGAAGTTCAAAACCAAAATGATGTACAAAATGGCCAAAATTTTGTGCTGATTGAAGAGGATAACGAGGAGGAGGAAGAAGACGAGGGAGATGAGGAGGAAATTCTAGAAGTGAACATTGCTGACATAGAAACGGATGTTGACGACGAAGATATTCCACATGGTAAGATGGGGGCGGGCATCAAGTCAGCAACTGGAAAACAAAACGCGATTTCTCCCCTGGGGGTGAGATATGAACTGAGTTGGATGAAAGTAGGCCGCTCAATTTGCCCCAAGATTGTTTTTTTCGAGTTTCACAGCCTTTAAAATTGCCATTGAATCGGCCTTACTCTATGCAACTTCGCACGAGTTTCAAAGTTACCGCCAAAGTCTGGTGTTTTTTATCACCAGATTACTTACATTTCGACTGTACCTATCTCAAGGATAAACGATGATGGCGCCATCTCCTCGGTGATATGCATAGAGAACGTCGCAAAGACCAATACTAAAATATTTCGAGTCACTACATTGATTCATTTGATCAGCCCCACATTTACAATATGAACATATTTGAATATTTATATACACATGTAAATATCTGCAAGACAAATAAAGATGGCGCCACCTCCTCCAACGTATTCCTTGGCAAAGGCCTAAGGGTCAATACTACGAAATTTGCCCATGGGTAGAATGCCGATTGTTTTCTGAGTACTGAATGACCCGGTTGAATGTACCTAATTTATTATTTAAAATGATGAAATAAATTAATGGATTTTGTTGTTTTAATGTTTATAACAGTCACCAATGGACAAAATCACGATGAAACAGATCAAGAGATTGTCGAGGTTCCAATATTGGATGGTCAAGTTGTTTACGGCCCAGCCGTGCAGGATCTGCCCATCTCATTGGCATTTCCTTGCCATCATTGCTTCTTGGTGTTTCGGACCATTGCCTTAAAGAGCCGACACATGGAATCCCACCAACCTCGGGTCGCATGCCCAGTTCAAGGTTGTGGTTCCAGTTTCGTTAGAAAGGACAACATGTCAAAACACGTGAACAAGTATCACTAACTGTTTGTTTATTTTGAGCAGTAATCTGCTATTGAAATTACAGAAAACATAAATGATGAATTTAAAATGAGCTAAATAATTTGTTGCGTATACAGTATTCCGTTTAAGCATGAGAATTTAGTATGGGAGGCAGCATGGGCATTTAGTATGGGAGGCAGCATGGGCATTTAGCATGGGAGGCAGCATCGGAGTTTTGCATGGGGAAATCTTGGCAACACTGGACGTTTTATGGATGGAGTTTTGGGAGGCAGCATTAGGAGGCAGCATTGCCTTTAACATGGGAGGCAGCATTGCGGGGCTGCGGTGCACTTCGACCTTGGCCACTACTTCACTTATTTACCTTTAGCTTCGTTATGATGATAGTTGTATATTTTATATAGAATTCATAATGTTTTAATGGTTGCAAGTAAGTGTGTCTAGAAAGAAGTTGGTTGGTACGAGTAACTAATGTCAGAAACTAACAAGATAGAAAGATACGTCTTCGATCGTTGTCCTACCACAGAGAGAGAGAGAGAACCTTCATTTAAGTCTCGCCTACGCATAAAAATGTGGTGGTTTTCTTGGCAAACGCCTACACACAAAAATCTTCATGTATTTTTTTTTCATGCCCCCTTTTATCAAACAAAAATCCAACAATGTAATGCATAATATCTCTCTCTCTCTGCATAATAAATTAACCAAACCGCCTCTATACAGATAGACTGAATGTATTTCATTTGAAATGTTCATACTTGATCTCTCTGCTTGATGTCCAATTCCAATACTTTAATTTCTATATCATTTTCTTCACTCTTGTACAAATATGATGTTAGCATTGGTTATTACTTTGAACAAAAAATATTGAAGCTCACTCACTGCTTCCATCAATTTTATTTTGTGTCTTGCCAATAATACATGTACAGTGTACAGGTACGACGATTGACGGAAGCATAAAGTTAATTTTATTGGTGTGTAAAAAACTGCAGATTATTCTCCAGCCAGTTTTGTAGTATCTGGCCAGGCTAGTTGCGCAGCGTGTTTATTTCATACTACGTAGTATTTGTAGTGTCTTGTTTATAAAAAAAATTGTCAAGCTATAGACTTTTTTTCTTTTACCTTCCTTTCAGCAAATATTTTGATTGCCAAGTTTTATTGAGACAAGTTTAACTTTATACAGAGAAAAAATACGAGGTTGAATTTTAAATGTTTAGAAAATGCGTCGAAAGTTTTTTCTTCTTGGGAAAGGACACTCTCATATAAAGATTACACTTCTTTTTGTATTGATTACACTTTGGCTTGTACTTTTATGTAACTTTTGGGGAATATTATGACAGGAGGAAAAAGACAGAAAAATAAAAGAGACAATGAAGATCAAAACTGCAAAAAAGAAGTTCTATGGTAAGGATACAGGTATAAGTGACATGGGAGAATAAATGACCTGACGACAGGTACGCTCAAGTGAATTGAAATTTTTACCCATTTCATTTGAGAGTCAATGAATGAACCCCAGAGTGGTAAAGGGGGCTCCCCCAAAAAACCCCAAACCCAGACCAGAAGCCACAACGATTATTATTGTATACAATTATATAGTAAGGTATCCCCATTGTGTACAGATAGAATGAAAAAGAAAGCAAGAGGAAGCTCAAGACTTGAGTGGACCATCAATTTTTAGTAGGGGAATACACACGCAAGTACATGTGTAGAAATTCATGAGAATGAATGAAAAAAAAGATCATGTTTCTGTGGCTTTTTACAAGCGTCAAAATTTATTCAAAGGTTTTTATAGTGAATAGAGATTCACTCTCTTTTGAGAAAAATCTCTTTGAAATTGGGGATGGGGATGTTGTAAGAATTTGAAGGGAGACTCTCAAGTGCAAGTTGTATTCAATTGCTGCTCCCGTATTTTTACCATTCATTGAATCTTTCCTTTCACCCATTCTTGGTTGTACTTGTGAATTTTTGGAGTTTTGATGATGACAAAATAAAAGTAATATTTATTATTGTAAATATTGGGAGAAGATTCATTGCTTCCGATTCACATTTATTTCAACGACTGTACAGTCATTGTCATCACTTGAATCTTTTACAGTCAACAGTGTCACAAATACAACTACAAAGTTTACACTCTACTCTCATGAACTATTATTAGAGTTTGATTTTTATTTAATAGGGGAAACGAGTTTTTCTATCTTAAAGTTTATTCACAGATCGTAAATCATTTTGAGTGCAAGTTTAATAAAGGAAATTTTATTCAACAACTGCTACAAATCATGATATTGAATTTTTTTAAATTGCATACGAATGACAACAAATGTGTTATTGTAACAACATCGGCCACATTAGTAATTGATAAAAAACAATAACTTATTTTTTTCTGAAAACTTGTTGACCTACGACAAGCTTGTAGTTTGAAATTAATTGAATAGTAATACATTATACACTATTGCTTTGATAGAAAGAATATCAATCAAGGTTTTTTGCAAACGTTACATGCAAAAATCATCCCACGCACAAGAGTAACGTTTTACAAATACCAGGTCACTCTAACAAAATATATTTGCAAATTAATGGATTTTCAATGTCACTTCCATTATCCACTATTCAATTTTAATTACAAAAAAGACAATTTTTTTGTGCATTTATCATTCTCTTTCTGCAAATCTTTTTTGTACTATTAAATCTACATAAGCAAATTTATTTGCAAATGTCCCCGTGATCTTCGGCGTCAATTTTAATTAGTTATTTTTATTTTTTTTACAAGTTGGTCTAAAAACTCACAGCAATTAATGGCTGCATTTCCTGTCAGCTCAAAAGTAAATTGTTTGTTCATATTTGTGTAACTTTTTTTACTCTTGTATTTTACATGTAATGACAATTAGCTTTGAACAATGTCATTAGTATTTTTTTGCACATGGTTGAGCATTATAGTCGTTTTTATTTTAGTACTCGTACAATGATAAAAAAAAGTCAAATTGAAAGTTTATTTGCCCTTCAAAATTCATATCCTGATAAAAATGTCTTTATCAAACAGACGAGGCATCATAATTCGCAGAAAATTTTCTGCAACTCAAAATATTTTCAGAAGAATCTAAACAACTCATTAAAAAATATTTAGTAACCATCATTTTCAAGGTTTGAGGTTATGCGCAAAAAAAGCTGCTAATAATTTAGTAGTCAAGAAAAAAAGATGAAAAAGAGATTTAAAGTTGTGCAAAAATGAGATTACTATTCTTAAACTCAACCATGGTCACCCATGTAGGAATGGGAGAAGAAACACTTGAAAATTACGGTGAAAGATTGTTGTATCTTTTTATTGTAATTTTCTATGGATGAGACACAGAATGTCTCATAAGTATAGTCCCTCCGTCTTTGTGTACTGTCTATCGGCGCACCTGACCTTTAATAACATCCGTTCATAAGCATGTCATAATTATGTTGTGTTGTTCCAAGAAAACAGAAGAGAACATTCCAAAAAAATGTACATATAAATTATCCATCATAATGACCACCTCATCATTCCTCATGCTCCCTTTACCCTCTCTCAAGCTGTTACGGTTATAGGCGTTCAAATTTTTATGCAATAATATTTTAGACAAAAAGATGAAGGAATGCATCGTACATTTTATATTAAATTGTTATGTACTACAAGTACATTACACAAGTTTACGCATACGCGTAGTATCGTGCTCACAATCACTAGAAAAAAACATGGTCATGAATTTATGAAAACGTATTCCTACTTCCTTGACTATTGAGCTTGGTGGAGGCTAATGGTCAATGTCTGTAAATTGTGTGTGTGTGTAGAAAATGAAAAGAATATTCTCAATTCAATTTAGACTGTCTCTTTTCTCTTTTCTTTTGTACATTTCATTTTCATTTAAATTTTACCTAATTGAGCTCAGCACGGACTGCAAGGCAGCCAACTGTACCGTTTGTCATGTCATACCATGTCCATGCAAATCCCTCATATGACCAGACTCCATGAACAACAGCAAGGCTATCTCTAAATAAATGTATCTGTACAAAATGAAAAAAAGACAGTCAAAGGGGTCAAAAATAAAGATTTTGAAATAAATCTTTCTCATCTTTTGTTGCTAACAAACTAACAAGGAAATTATTAAAATTTAAAATTGGAAAGGAAAAGTTTTTATAGTTTGTAAAAAAAAAATTTGGACAAGACGAGCCCTCCGAGTTGATTGTGTGGTTGAATCCAATTTAAGAGACTGAGTGACGGCTTAAAGAGCGTTCTAGTCAAATGAATGACTGAATAAAATGTCTCTTTTTCATTATCACCATATGAGTCCACTACTGCCTATTACTTGTCTCTCACTATATGACACTAGTCAGTTTTATATAAAAGGGAACCCTTCTCTATCACCATGAACTTTCCCTATTACGAGGGGGTTGGTGTTCCAGACTTGATAATGCGAGTGCATGAGTCTAGAGCTATATCATGAGTCTTTATAATCCTATACATTCTACCACATCCACTTTTATGACTCTTGCATATTGCAATAAAACTATTAAACCTGACTATTATAATCTCTTTGTATGGACAAAATCGACCCACACACAAGTCTCAAAACTTAACTTTTCTATGTCATGCATAGACAATAACCGTTTTTACCTTATCACAAGTCTTGTAAACTTGCTTCCCCATGTCTTTCAGTCTTCACTGTTTAATCCCCCCTCCTCCTCTTCTACTGGAGGTAGACTACTTTTGTTGGGTTTTTTTTCATTGGCTACATTAATTTTTGTCATTTCTCAAAGTGTCTAAACGCGTGACACTTTTGTTGGCCAGTTTTTCAAATCAATTAACGAAATTTCATGGTTGTAGGTCTAGGTACGTACGAGGAAGGGAATTTATGGATAAATTTTAGATTGATTAAATAGTTAATAAACAAGAGAAATTTATAATGAGAAATAAATCAAAGATAAAAAAAACATGGCTGTTACATTCCATGATTGTAAATGGTATGTGAAATATTAAAGGATTGAGCAATGGCAAAATGTCATATGGCAATACAATTAATTTTACACATCATCCTTCGTCAAGGGGCTTGTTACTTAGACACGTTTGACAATTTGACAATTAAATTATAGTAAATTGGCCTCAAGGGGAATTATGGTACTTACTTGTAATGCTGATCACAATTAAATGAATTTTTTTTTCTATTAATTTTTTTGTCTTTCATAAAAAGTTGTAAGTTCTGTCCGTTATGATGCAAATGCAAAACTTTTGACAAGGCATGTAGGCTACAAATATTTTCCTTTTGTTTAAATTATTATTGATTTCATGAGTTACATGGTACACTTTACTGAGGTAGACGCCTACATTAAAATGACTGTAAAATCCCGTATGTCCATTTACAATAATTATGACAAATTATTTAGTTACCTGTAAATATTTTTTTATAAAAAAAAATTATTCACATTTTTGTAATTTTCATGATGGACTGTCATTCCACATATTTTATTTGATTTAGCTTCTTCCACTTTTAGTCCTGGCACAGCATGAAGCATGACACGAATGTTAGGGAATTTGTAGTTAAAATTCAATTTATTTATTTTTTAAAATATAATTTCCGCCTATAAATTAATTTAGCTAAACAAATATGGCAACTGGGAATTGGGAATTTATATTGCAATTTGTAAGTAAAGTAAACAACTGTGAATTTTGTATAATTTATTTGATAAAAATTACCTTCCCCTTTTTTAAAGTTTGAAGGTCCATTTTCAACTAAATTTAAATTAGTTATCCAAAAATTTTTTCATATTTTTAAATTGAAAAAATAAACATTGCTCAAAATCAAAATGACACCTGTAAACTACAAAAGGGCATCTGTCATTTTTTTGCAACATTTGGCATAACTCATGACACTTCAAATAGGACCTACAATAAAAAAGGAATTAAGCGTTACAAATTACAATAAAGGTAAGCAAATTATCAAATAATAAAAAAAAATAATGTTAATTATAATTATTTGATTACAAAAAAATATTTGAAATGAAAATCACTCTTAAAAAGCATAACCTCAGTCGTCAGTCTGGCTGATTAGTCAAGGAATTTGTGGTATCTATCTGGTAGAAGTGGACCATGTACAGAGGTGAGGTTTTTGTACTCATTGGAAATTGGAATGAAATGAAAAAATAACTGAATGGCATATCCGAGAGGAACCCTAAGGTGTAGCTGTCAAAACCTACACAGAGAATAATTGTGGACGTTGACAGGGGCTTCTTTGTACGACAAAGCCAGTCTCTCTTATATACGACTAGATAGAAATTTTATGATGATAACTTGGTTGGCTTTTTGATATATCCAAAGAGTCCAGCAAAATTTTTATTCAACTCTTCTTTTCATCATGGACTACTACTACACATTGGACTATACATGTAAGAATGGAGGTGAGAGTTTTGTTACATAAATAAAAACAAAATCTCTCAGAGGAGAGAGGGAACGTCAGCATAAGATTTGATTGACATTTTCAAGTCATCTTCATCTATTTATATTATACTAAGGTAGATGTGTACCTTCCCCCCTTTATACTTTGTCATATTGTTGTTCTTGTATAAGAATGGTAATAAAAACTAAACAAGTAGTAAAAGATGATAGACTGAAAACTATAGAATACAGAGAGTAGGATAAAAAAATTAAGTTTTTATTTCTTCAATGTCACTCCAGGGAAAATCACTCTAATGAGCTGTCAATCTTTTCAATTTCAACTTTAAACTTTTGTTTACGATGCAAGTCCAAGTCTCAAATCAGATTGCTTTCCTTCCAAAAGAACTGGGTTACATATAGAGTGACTATTGGGATAGACGACATATTTCTGTTGTAATGCCTTGAGGTATGAGTAAGCTAAAAAAATGGAAATCAAAAAATGTTTTCAGGTTAACATTTTAATTGTACTCACTCAACACTCACAATAATAAATAAAGTAATTTGTACTTAGTGATCTATATCTTTAGGGGTT
This sequence comes from Arrhopalites spinosus, assembly GCA_034700945.1. NCBI lineage: Eukaryota > Metazoa > Arthropoda > Collembola > Symphypleona > Arrhopalitidae > Arrhopalites > Arrhopalites spinosus. The sequence continues at coordinate 56,149 of JAQIVZ010000130.1, forward strand.
AATTAATTTAAATATATAAATAAATATGATTTTAAATTGAATTTCCCTTCGTATTTATTTTCTCCAACATGACAGGTTTCTATATGGAGAAAAATGAGAAAATAGTTTTACTGTGTAAAAAATTCTTTCAATTGTAAGAGACTCAAGACTAAAGGTAAAAAGAAGATGGAAAAAAATAAAAATTGTCAAAGAGATTCATGGTAATGTAATAATAATAATAGAAAATTATGCATCAGTTGCTCTGCTGGAATGGTTATGACTTCAACTCTCTTTCTTGTGACTGTCGACTGAATTTTTTGGCTCATGTTTTGATGAGCGGATGGACCAATGAGACAGGAAGTGACCCTCACGCATGAGTCCAGAACGGATATGTCAAAGAAAGTACAGGTAATGGTACTGGATGAAATTCTATTCTGAGTCTACATATAATACGAGGATTTATTCATTTCTAAATAATCTGCATAACTCTGTACTCATAGTATCTGTACTGTAGTCGTAGCATCAGAGTGTCAGTCCTTTAAAATTATACACTCCAAATAGTCCAAATTTATCCCCTCCAAATAATGTGCGTCTTTGTTACAACTTTGAACTTTGAGGAAAAAAACAATTCAACAAAAATGCACTTGAATGCAGAATTCAGTACCATAGGTACACCAAAATGATGAGATAACATTTGTATTCAAGAGTAAATTATGAGCTCCTTTGTCCGTCCCATGGTCATTGTCAAAATGTATATTTGACATTATATATAACCTGTCCTCTTATGATGAATTTTATATAAAAAAAACTTCCATTACAATAGAACCTTTAAAATAGTGCATCATTCCAAACCACAAAAGGAGGCAATTGACCGCATCGTCGTTTTGTACATTTAACTGCTCTTGTGTAGTTAAATGATTAAATTTTCAAAAAAAAGTCCTCTATAGTACAATATCATGCACTCCAACTGAAATTCTAAGAATCATTTTATTTGCACTGACGAGAGTACTAGAAATACTACGAACTGCAGGAAAATAAAAGGATAAGACTAACAATTTATTATTCTTGTACATAAAAAAATTAGCAATAGTTGAGAAAGAGACGAAGCATGACTTTGGCATGTCAGTGACATGAGAAATTATAAAATTGCAAAACTTTTTTTTTCTCTACAGTTCCGAGGTTCCAAAACAAAAAAAAAGTTTCTGGACTTGTGTGACTTGAACATTTGATATGTTTCACGGTTCAAATCAAATGAAACTTTTTTTTTGTTATGATGTAACTTTGTCAAATTTTGTCGCTTCAACTGTCATAATTTAGGAAATTGGCTTCTTTGTTAGTATACACGACTAAGAGGAAAGGAGATGACCGTGTTCAAGTAAAAAACTGCAAAAATATGAGGACAAGGGTGAAGAGGACCTGAGTTGAAACTCACGACATGATAGAATAGACTTTACACGTGATATTCACAATTTAAAAAATTTAGGTACACGTATTTGAACATCTACATATGTGTGTGTGTACATGGAGAGAGAGAGAGAGAGAGAGAGAGAGAGAGAAAAGTCATAAAATACAAAGTATGTATGAAGGCGTAGGAGTAAAAATTGCATTTTTGTCAAGAGAATGGAAGCCAATAGAGCATAAACAGGAAGAAGGGATAATTTGCTTATAGTCATGACTTGGATGACGACGTTCTATTTATTTATGCACATAGAGACTTGGACATGGATATTTAGCCATCATCATCATCATCCTATTATTATTACTTGCTCCTTAGTCCTCAAACTCTTTCCTTACAATTACACATTACTATTCAAAGTGTCTCTCTCTCTCTCTGTTCTCTGTATGAACCAAAGCACCTTACCATTCAAATTTTTTGACTTGACTTTAAGTGTTATTCGTGTAATGTACTTATTTGCAGCGGAAGTACTGGAAAAATCTTTTGGTTCTCTCGTTATGTTCATTCTTCAATGTGAATCATCATCGTGTGTGTTACATGTGTGAGCCAAAACTCTTACAAACTGTATAAAACATCTTTTTTATGTTGCTAGTAATGAATTTCCACGTCTTTGTGTCCACATGCAAAAAAAATACCAAGCATTACTAATAATCAATTAGGCTCAGGTGTGCGTTGGGTATGAAGTTTACAATCTTAAAGAAAATTCATTTTTTTTATTCACAAGTAAAATAAATACTGCTACTACACGTAGCTCTGCCTGTAATTTTTTGATAGACTTATATGGTTATATATTTAAACTATAAGTTTGTCTAGATATTTTACGGAGTTTTTTCCCTCCTTCATTTAAATCATGACTCTCTCTCTCTCTCTTGTACTGCTGGGCACACTTTTCTCGTAGAGAATATTTTACGCTCGTGGTTCTCTTTTGTTCTCGTATTTCATCAATTTAAAATTTATATCCATATATATATTTGTTTATAGTAGTAAATTGTCGAGATATTTTTATAAATGGGGAAGAGTCATCCGTCTTCAAGTTTTAAATTTACTTATCTCCTCCATTTATTGCTGGAGGTTTGGTGAAAAGTGTGATTTATTAGAGCAAAACAATTAGCTAGGAGGAATATAAATAAGGATAAGCAAGCACATTTTCTCCTTGTTGTTTTTGTTGTTTTTCTTCTTCTTGATGATGATACGAGTACGTTTGGAACAAGAGATTTTTTTGTCTACCTCCCACTAAGTAACACAGTAGTTATTAAATCGGCTTTCTGACTACCACATACACATATTCTTGGTTAACACGAAAGGTCCCTTTTAGTTTATTATCATTATGTGCATCATCATCATCACTATTGTTATTCCATCCTCATTTATTTCACAGCACTTGGTCCTCTCTCTCTCTCTACAAGAGCTATATATTACACATTATACAAAAGCACATGTTTCTTCCAAACTGCTACCTCCTTATTCATGACACTATACTAACTCTAGTATGTAATGTACCATATTTTTTGTACCACCAGTGGATAGAACAAATGAACCAAATGCAAGTTATAATAAATAAACTTTACATGTGTGTACAAGTAAAATAAGTAAACAAAATTTTTATAGGTCTTACATAGAGTCCCTCTTCCATCTTCTCTTTGGTTAAAGATTAGGTAGGATAAAATTCATACAAGATGCTCCCACGTTGAGAGCATATATCAAAAAAAGTTTAAAGGGAACGATAAGGTCCCAAATCAAAGTCTTGTACTTGTAAGTGTACTTACAATAATCTGTCTATACACAAAGAGAGAGAGAGAGAGAGAGAGAAAAAAAAGTACTTGGTTAGTTTAGTGGGTGATGGGTTGAAGAAAATGTTTTCTAGCGCACCCGAATCTTTAATACTTAAACTAACAAAAGAGTCGAGAATTAATTAACTGCTGCACATGCTTCATAATTTTTTCATGTTGTACTTGTGACTCCTGTCCCTATAATGACCATATAATTTTCTTTGTAGAATATAACATGAGCTATAGAAAAAAAGGAGAATTCAGCTTAGTTGTTATTCTTTAGGCACCCTTGTCTAGCACGGGCCACGATTTCTTTTTACACTTATTAAGTGCATAAAAATGCAGGTAGGAGAAAATGATTGCTCATCGGATGTCAGCCTGAGTGGTAAGTAAATCTTTAGATATTATATCTGTACTTTTGTAAACTTTTCTCTTTTTTTTTCAATATGTATACATTATATGTATTCATATTCTTCACGTTGTAAAAAAAACATTCCTTATTGCTAGAAGTTGGTTGGGGTGTCCCTTTTATGTATGTACTAGTACAGATAGTTGATAGCATATGGTGTATGTCGTTGAAGAATTTAGATAATGTTCCGTTTTTCATGTGCTCCTGCCTCCTGTCCTCTCTAGGACCTCCTTATTTTGTTGTTGCACTTATAAACACTAATATTTATTATATTCAAATATTAACTCTAACTCCTATCTTCTAACAACACACATACACACTTTTATTGGTATGTGTGTTTAATGCTGTACCAACACACGTTTGTAATTTATTTTCTCTCTCCGTGGCTTCTTCCCTTTCCTCAACTCTCTGTCGTATATCTTCGGACCCAAATTTTTAAGGATAAAAAATGAACACACACACACACTCTCTCTCAAGTCTCTCAATGGGGGAAACTGGAAGCTTCAACACTCACCTTTTAACTGCCAAAGAAACAACATTCCATCTGTACAGCCTTCCATCGGAATTTATTTTTTTAAGAATTAATTTTACAAGATGAATATTATTAGTTTCAAATATTTTTACACGTTTTAAAAAATTATTTATATTTTTTTTATCCATCTCTACAAGTAATCGTATCGTACAAAAAATAGTTTTTTTAGGCTCTAAAGAACATTGTAATCAATTAGACTTGTTACCATAAAATTGAGGTTATCTTAATCTCAAACCATTAATTTATTTATTGGGTGCGACCTACCTCGTATAGAGGCAGTACAGACACACAAAACAATTTTGGATGATCTGTATGAAATTCCAATGCGTACCAACAATTTTATCAATCACTCAACATCATCATCATCACCAACAAGTCAATAATGTTGGTTAAAATATCTATCACTATCTGTATTCTCTCTAGGTTTTTAAATATTTCAAAATTCCACATTACATGCTCTTAATAAGGTGTTGAATTTTAATGGAATTTGCGACACACTATTTTTTTTAATCTCCATTTGTATCCCTCTATCTGTACTATATAATTTTTAGCTTTTTTTCGTTTCTAAGTGTGTACAAAATTGGAGGAAGGGCATTGATTGAAAAATGATAACATTTTTTTTGATAATATGTAAATATTTTTGTATGTTGAAGGACTACACTTGAAAATATTTTCAATGGAGGTCACAAATTAATTTTAAATAGGACCTACAAAATATTTTTGTCTTATTTATTATAAAATGCCGGAACTGGGCCTGCTGTATGCATTACTTGTAGTCTTTAATTGTAGGGAAAAATAATTATGGATTAAAGACTAAAGAAAGTACCAAAGGGTTTATAATTTGTAGTTTGTCGACCGGTCTGTTATTTTCTATAGAATTTATTAATAAGAAACGGCTTTTGATTAAAATATTTGGAGGTTTTTCTATCAATAAATTAATTCAGTTATTTTGAGACTATTTTTGATCCTCACATCGACTAACTTGTCAATATTTCTCTTTGTAAGAGAATCTGTACACGGGATGAATTTCATTGCCATTGAGAAATAATGTAGTACATTACAGAATACAGATAAATATAATTGAATGCTTTCATAGACCATAAAGATACTCCTTGTAAATTTTCCATCCTTGATTTATTATTTTGCGAACACTATGGACTATGGCCATGTATATTTTTTTAAGATAAGAAGAAATGGGATTTTTGTTTTGACTTTGGCTGTCATCAGAAATGCTAAGAATGGCAGGAGCTTAAAATTGTTGAGTAATTCACTGAGGGGTGAATTATGTGAATTTATGTGGTATGTAATATTATTTGTACTTGCATTATAATGAAATGAAAGATTGGATAATGTGATGAAATGTAAACTTAATGAATGGGATTAACAAAAAGTTCATAAATGATGGTCAGATTGTATTGATAGAGAGGCGGGTTGTTTTTCCTTAAGAGGAAAACTGAAGGACAGGCCTAGAGATTAAAGGAATGGCTGAATCAAAATGCTTTAAACCATTTTACCATCAAAACATTCTATCTTTACTCATTCTTTGTAATTTCTAAATTTTAACCATCTCAAAAATATCAGCATGGCTAGAATGTACTTTTTTTAAAAATATATATATATGAGGTCTACAATTAAACTAAAATTCTACTACAAAATTTGACATTTGAATCTGCGTCTTTTGACCTTTGTAATTCATCAAATTAATTAAATTAAATTACTATTTTTGTAAAAATAAAAGACAGTCCTACAATGTAAACAAAAATCAAAGGTAGAATACAAATGAACACAAGATGAGGAACTAATAATAATAATCTCCGTTGAATTTCCAACATTTTACAATGATCGTACAACCAGTTGGATCATACACATAACCTGTGATATTTTGAGGGAAAAATGATTTGTGTAGTATTATAAAATGTTTTTTGTTCCTCACTTTTTTACACGAATTACAACACATTGTCTGATATGCATATGAGTATGTTTTATAAATACACAAAAAATTAAATCACACACTGTGTGGACAACCCCCACGGTCTATCTACAGGTCTGTAAGCACCACAGAATGCGTGAGAGACTGGAAAGTTATGACAAGAGTTGGGTCAGGAGGAGGAATAAAATGAATATGTACAAGTACAAACAAAATGTGTAATGGGTATAGTGTGAGTGTGACTACTCACACTTCACCATTTACACAAAAATACACACTTTTCCATTTCTTTCTTAGATTCTTCATTTTATTATTAACATTTTTAAAATAGTAGGTACATTCAAGCCTCTATATCACACACTCCTTGGCTTACAGTTGACTTTTATTAGTGAAAAATTCTCAACAATGTATAAACATGCACACATTACATAATTTTCTTAAAATCTTGCTGAAAATTTCATCTGAGTGAGGGAAGGGTCATTCGCACAATATGATTTTTAGCAAAAAAAAAAGTCAAATGGACAAAAGTACGTCATTGCCACAATCAAGAGTAATGAAAATATAAAGGTACGCGTCCAGTGTCATTAATTTTAAGACTCTGAAACGTAAACGTAACTACAGATACAAAAGCAAAAGAGGGAGGGGATGAAATAACAGTATGAATATATAAAAAAGTGCAAAGGTAAATGCAAACAAGTGTAGAGATACAATATTAGACTCTTGTGTAGTTTGCGTGGGGAGAAAAAGACAGAGTAAAAATAGAGAGAGAGAGGGTTATTACATATGTTTATGCATAGAGAAATAAACTGACAAGTGAGAGACAGGAAATTGTTCTTCCAGCTAAAGTGACTTGTCATGCATGGCATAGCCTAGTCAATGAGCTACGGATCACAAATACCCTCCACCAAAGGTATCAACTATCAACCATGAACCTCAAAAACTTTTACTGCCATCCACTACACACTACAGATATAATTCTCAACCTAATGGAAAATTATACATAAAAAGACACACACACACATGAATTATTCCATAATACATCCCCAAGGGCTTTGGACTTGGATTTAGAAACAAATTTAAGCACAATATTATATATCCATATACATATGTAAGTTTACATTTTGATTCTGAGGTCCTGAACCTGAACTCCGCATCAATGTCTCTGAATGACACAACACACACATTGTAGTTAATGTGATGTAGTGCTTGAACGTAAACGTGGTGAAATAAATAAGAAATGGCTATAAAGCATTTTACGTAATATAGCATAGAGAGAGAGACAAACTTTGGGCGAAACGATGAGAGGGTACAAGATGAAAATATGACATGTTATAATAGACTAGCTTACCTACAAACTATAAAACGTTGCTTTTTTTGCTTCTCTTATTAATGGACTTCAAAATTAGTCGTCATTTTTCTCTCATCCAAATCGAAATACGTAGCTACGACTCCGAGTAGTGTGCCATAGTTGTCGTTCATATTTTTTTCAATTTTCAACTTCCGCCTCTCTCTCTCATCGTCAGTCTATGCCATTTTTAATTTTTTACTGTATGTGTACAATGCTTCCGCTCAAACTCAATCTGTTAAAGTCATAGTGAGTTAAATATGTGTAAAGTTGACTTGATATATCTTTTATTCTGCCGTAGATTTAAAAAGAAGATTTGTAGATTTATAATAGGAAAATAGACTTATGGTACGAGTAACTAGGTATATATTTAGCCATGGTTATCTTTGTAGTTTTGAAAATGTAATTAAAAATTATGAGAAATATGATTAAAAATATAAAAGACATTCAAGAACAATAGAAATGGAATCGTGACTTCATGGAGCAGCATTGGAGCAGGTCTCCCATATATTTGTTTTGCAAAGATTTTTATAATTAATTTCAATGATTTTTAATTATTTTTTATTAAATACAGTATATTTTAAATTAAATGTTCAGTTTTGCTCATTTAGAATAAAATGATTATGAATATATTTACTTAAATAAATGTTATTTTGTCTAACATATTTATACAATTGTTGAACTTGAAATATTATGAATGTTTGTGTTGTAAAATACTCATCGTGATTTTTTGCCTTATTGTTTGAACATGAAAAACATTTTTCATGTCCTCTCTTGTATATTTGAGAACATCTTAAGAATATTTTCCATGTCACAACATGAAGAGTAAAAAGGCTGTGAATTGTAAATATTGTCACAATAAAAAAAACTACATGATACAAAACAAGAAACGGTAAAACATTTTAAGTGGTTTAGCTATATCATCAGAAAAAATTCACACGATTTTTGTTTGCAATCTATTTAATTTATTAAACTACAAATGACGTACGACAATTTTTAAAGATAAATTCTCTTTTTAAAATGAAAATTACATAAAAAACTGAAAATAGACTTGTTTCCATCTTTCTAAATATCAATTTTCTTGAGAACATTAATGTCATGATCCCCCTTAGAAGATAGTGTAGCGTGAAATATAATATTTCCTTAAAAGAATAGTTTAAAGAAAAAAAATGTGTATTGTTTTGTAAGATGTAACGGTAAAAAAAAGTAAATGAAAATGAAGCTGCCGGTCATGCAGTGCCTTACCTTTATTATTATTATTATTATGTTATGATTATGATGTCTTTCCTGTGATATTCCCGGTACATTTAATCCCTTGGCTGCACACATGTACATTACTAAATCTCTCAAAATAAGTTACATGGCTTTCATGAGAAAGGGAAGTGAGGTAATTTAATTTTAGTCCACATTTTCATTTTTTTCAACTTTACTTTTTCTGTCTCCGTCTATGAACTCTCTCCTGTGTCTCGTTTTTGTCCTTCAATCTTTTTGGCAAATAAATTCTAAACGTAGAATATTTTGCATTCATATTCATATACATGTACCTACTAGAAACTAAATAGTATAGACTTTTTAACACTTTGTTGTAATTTGAATTACTAAACATTCTAATTATTCTCATATTAATTATACAAAAGTAAAGATAGTACATACAATTACATGTAAAAAAATGTTTTGAAGGAAAGTGAAGGTGTACAGATAGCTTTGGGCAAGAAAGGGTTGAGGAATGAGTATAGACATATGCTCATCACAATGTTAAACAATAAAAAAGTATTAAACTATTTTCTCAGACATGAAACTGACTCTCAAGTACACGCACACACCGCCAACCGTCAACCTTTTTGGATGGAGAGAGAAAAAAACCGAGTAAAATGTTGACAAGCGTGAAATCATGGTTGAGTTGTGTCTCAAGTCCAAAGTCATTTCAAAAAATCTATGGTTAGCCAGCATGGATAAATTATATTATGTAACTACATACAGTAAATTCATAGAGATACAATCTCAGCTTATATATAAAAAGTTTTACAAAAAAAAACATGTGAGGTACATGGATAAGCTTAAATTGTATGGAAATGGCATCAAAGCGTAATTTTAAAACACGAGCGCTCCATTATATTTCTCCCCTCTTCATCTCAAGACCTTTTAACTTAACTCTCTCTCTCTTTCTTCGGACACTTCCTTTTCACTTTGTTATACATTTATTATGTCACATTCTTCTTCAAATTGTTTCTCTTTCTTGGTCTCATTTAAATAAAATATTGTTTGACTACACAGAGACAAACAGGACTTGAGTTTTATATTGTTTAAATTTTATATGACATCAATTCCAATTGAACGAAAAACACATTAATAAATTATACAAATAACTTTCAGAGTAATAGAAAAATAGAGTAAATAATTTTTGTGTTTATTTTGATGAAAAAATGAACACATTGTTTTGTTTCATTTTTAATAATTTGACTTATGGATTTTTGTGAAAATGGAAAATGAGAAATTGTCTTGTCGGTGGAATAAGTGTAAACATGAAGCTGATTAGTAGGACAGTGAGCCCCCCCCCTCTCCTTCTCCTCATTACATTGTAGTTTTGAGAGGAACTAATTTGACTAATTACTTGTCATTAGTTGTCATGGTGATGTAAACAACAAGGGGTCTAATATTTCGAGGGTGCCTATTGGCCCATTGTAAAATCTCTTGTATAATATTATGTCTTCCTTTCACCCTTTAATTTTAGGATGAGCCCTACTTTATTTCAACCGACAAAGTTAAGTTTATTTTTCAAAAATATGTGTACAAAATATCTTTAAAATTTTTGTTTCACTGAAATTACAAATATTTTCAGCTTACATTTATTTTTTTTTTTGTCAAATATTTAAACTTTGTTTTTTGACTCGTTAAATCATTTTTTTTAAATTAACTTTTTAGTTTAAAATTTCTAAAAATTATTTTTAGTATTCTTTAAAAATTAAATTGATGTTGATAAAGTCAAATAAACTGGAATGACATTAGTAAGCGTTGGAAAATTAAAATTGTTTGTCATTCTCATGGAAAGAAAGGAGAGATGGAAGAATCATCATAAAATACGAAAGGTTCATGTTCTCTCGTGAGTATGAAAATGGCAAAATGTTAACATGTCATTCGTACACAAAGTGCAAGTACAAAGACCTTTCTGTGAATAATACAGCGGTACAATTGTCATTTCGTAGTTATTTCTCTCTCTCTCTCTGTCCAAATTTGGAGGTAATTTACACACCATTTTCTTTTGACTGTTAGCGTCTCTTATACCCTTTTTTTCTACGAGTACATACTACAAATGTATTGCTACTCTAAACTCATGTTTAAGCTTCCAACTTGATTTCTCTCTTTAAAATATATGCAAATTGTCATTGACAGAGACGCTAACTAATTCTTTTTTTTTGACTTTTAATTCACAACCCAGCTTTTTTACATAGAGAATTTTTCTATTTCTTTTTTACGTCTATTTTTTCAAAAATTAAAAACTTTCGAATTAATGAATAACTTGATTCCTTCACGAATTAATTTTTTCATCATTTTACATTTTACTTCATAGCAAATTCTTCTTTTTGTTTTCTTAAGAAAACTGAAAATGCAAAAAGGCATTGGAGGAAGTGATATTTTCCATCAAAATAATTTAATTGATGACAAATAATTGACTCAAAACATAGCCATGTGTAGAATGTATTTCGCACATTTACAAAAAAATTGAATATAATAATAATAATCTCCGAAAATATAGCCAAGCCAAAAAAATGGACGGGAAGAAGAATTCACAGACTGACCATGTCAAGGAATTTTCGTATTTGTAGAGAGTTGGATACCATGTTTGTCAACGCGTGCCCACCTTCTTAAAATTACAGATACTCACAAGACAATGAAATTTATCTCTATTTAAGCATTTAAAATGTTTTCCACTCACGCATATGGATCACATTATTATATCCCTCCTTCTTCCTTGTGTAGTTCCTCTTCCACATCTTCCTTGTACAGTTTTTCTTGTTGATTGTCCCAAAAGAAAAATGACATGACTGGCTAAGGTTATTCGAGTAATCTTGCGAACATGGTCCCTCACAGAGAATTACAGAACAAGGCATATAACTTGTAGTAGTAAAGTAGTTGGCAATACAATAAATAGGAAAAAGATAAAAAAAACAGTCCGCCCCGATACAACAAGCAATTACGCTAAACCTTTACACATTTTTTTGTATAATCATTTATCTCCACTACTTGCATATTACTATTAACATGCATTTATTTTGTGATTTCCATACCCATTAAAATTGTACTACACAAAGTATTAAAAGGAGAGAGGGGAGGGGGGTCCTGTTGTAAATGAAAAAAATGGGGAGATAATATTTTGTGTTGATAGTGAAGCCATCATTTGAAGATAAAAAAGAGAGACTAAAGACTAAAAGAAAGAAAATAAAACTACTGCGGCATAAAATTATTTTGCTTGTACACTCTCACTCCAACACATATATCTGTAGACTCCCCAATGTACATAACAAAGAGTCAAGATATAATATTAATGTTGCATCTTCAAAAACATTTTTTTTCCAGCACCTGAAACACACGTCTTGCAATGGCAAATGGAGGGACATTAAGCTTTAAAAGGTGTGGGCTACATCACAATTATTTATTACATTAGAGAAATGAGACCCGACTTAGAAGTTGAAGTTTCAAAAGGAGAGAGAGAAAAAAAATCTTTTACAAAATGATAAATTCATTGAATGCATATAATACTACTTACAAGACTACAGATATGAGACTGTTTTATGATTACTATAATTTCACTTTAAAAAAAATAAAAATTCATATGGAGAATACTCAACACTGTCCATATTCACAGCGAATGAAAGAGAGTTGACAAAAATGGCCAAGATTTCATTGGTAGATGAAATTTCATTGGAGAGAGTGGAGTAATCTTTGTTGTGTTTGTATTATTGGAGGATAAAGGAAGAATACAGACGCGTCATTGAAATAATCTCATGCTGTGTTACAAACTTGTGATTACGATTAATAACATTAAATACTATTAACTCTATGTATAATGTTTAGTGTATCTGTACAAAAGACTATCAAGAATCAAAGGAAACAACATACACATGAAAGTTATGTTACATGAGACAGAGAGAGAGAGCGAAAGTCAAACTTCATCTTTATTTGATTTTGATTGATTATGTTTTTTTGACGAGATTCATAAAAAAATATATATAAAAGTTCAATTGATTAATATGTTGTTGTTCCTACGCGCGGTAGCTTTGATTGTTCTGTTTGATTTTCAGTTTTAAAACATGTCTCTAAATGTTTTTGTTCTTATTTATGATTATGTATTATGGGATTATCAGTACAAGCGTAATATGTACAGATATGAGCCCCCGTTTTTTTATAATGGAAGCTCTATTAAAATTTTGAGGAATATATTTAGTATTTAATATTTCAAAAATTGAGTCATAAAGAGGAGAGAAATTTATTTATTTAGACGACATACAAATATTGAAATAAATATTTTGCAAAATGTATTTAAAATCTTGATGGTTCGTCTTTGGACAAAAGGACACAAACTTAGCTTTTTTTGAAGAGAGTGAAGATAGTCACAGAGATGGGAGAAGCAGGAAGGAGAGAACGGAAGAAATTAAAAAGTCATAGTTTATGGTTCATAGAATTCCTAAGTATGCATTGAATAAAAAAAAGAATTGAAAAGAAGCTTTGACGTTCCAAAAATGTAATTCCGACACATAAGTACGTGCATATATTCAAATCTCCTTATAAACTGGGAACAGAAGGGATTATTAATTGTACAAGTTGGTAACTATATTTATGTACATAAGTAAGACTAAGAGAGAATTTTACAAAGAGCATACATGACAATTTATATTCTTTCTTACATTTGAGAATAGAGAGAGAGAGGAGGGTCATACATAAGAGTCTTTGGTTTAAGATTCTTTTTTTGTTTTTTTTTTTTTGAAATTTGAAAAAGAAACAACTATCAGCATCAAGTCACAAAATAGTACAAGACAATGACTCGAGCGTTTGGGACGGTTGAGTGACGACGAGAAGTCATAATTCAGCGTGTAGAGAACCAGAGAGGCTTAGAAAAAGACGAAAGCCCGACCACGCCTTTTGCAAAATGAATGTTCTGTACCATTGGATCTTGAAACGGTTCGCTCTTGCCTCACACGCTCATTTCCTCCTCCTCAAGTCTTCTTCTCCTATGCTCACGAGTTTTATCTTTCGTCTCTTCTCCTTTCCGCTTCCACAATTTCCATACCAAAAAGACAAAAATTCAATGGACCAGAAATCAATGAGTTAAAAATTTTTTTTTAACTTGTTTAAAAAATTTAAATCATTTTAATTCTCATCTTTCTATATATGGGTATCATCATACTTGTTTTAATTTAAATATTTACTAATAAATTTCCATTAAACATGGTCCATGACTAAGAGTCAAGTCAGTGTTACTTTTTTCATGTTGGAAAAAGATTAATTTTCGTATCATTGGAGAATATAAAAGTCATGATCACAATTATCATAATAATTTTATTGTGCACCTAATTATCCTGTCACCAGTTCATCATACACAAAACTTTTTCTTAAAAAAACTTGGCACTTGTAATGAATCATATGTAAAAAAATCTTGTGGTTTGTCTACTCTATTTACAGATGCAATAATGAAGTTTAGAATCTGAATATAAAGTTGGATGAAGAGATGGAGATGAAAGAGAGAGAGAGAAAGACAAAACCGAAATGGGAATGAGATTGAATGAGGAATTGTAATATAAGGGATTGATGGGCAAAAATCCACCACGGGTAAAAATACCCCACTTTTGTAAATTAAATTGGGCCCACATGAGTAAGTGAATGTTGAAGTCATGGGCTCACAATGAACGAGGGGTAGTCCCTACTCATGTTTTTGCCCATTTTAATTAAAGAATTTGAATAGTGTGGCGCAATTAAAGACGTGAACTAGCCGTAAAAAATTGCATATAAAAGAAAGTCCGATTCATCTATTTTAGATTCAGGAAAAGTCAATTTAAGAGCAGTTGTAAGGCATTTAATGGGACATTCCATACAAAATATTGTTCCTCATTTCATTTTATGAAAGATGAAATAAGAGGACAATTGAAAACATCACCCATGACCTCAGGTCAATCATCTTTTTGAAACCGTCGCAGTAAAGGGGAACCGAAGGCAAATATCTTATACCCCCTCGGGTAAATATCCCCCACAAGTTCTTTCTCTTCTCAATCCTTGCCATGAACCGCGCTCCCTTTGCTGTTGAAAAATTCAAAGTTAAAACTCTGGAATAATTCTGGAATCCAACAAAAAGATGAATTCGTTGTTGCAAAAAATAAGACAATCAAATCAACAGTTTCTTTTTATTATTAATAATTGGAAATTCAATTAAATTGATTTTTAAGTGTCATACTTTGAGAGTTTTGTATAATTTTAAATTGAAAACTTGGTTCTTATAAGAAAAATATTCTGCTTAACATTTTCAGAGTTCACGATTCATGTGATCAATTTTAACAGAAGACGGGATTGTACAGGTGACACATTACAGTATTAAAATAAAAACATCCTCATGGCAAAAGTACCCATTATGAACTTGTTTCAGTATGTGTAAATTATTTTTTAATTTGACAGCTCCCAAAGACTGAGTTTAAGTTTGGGTTCTCACTCTGCTTCATATATCATCAAAAGTACGATTTTTCAAAATAATTACTACATATCTTTTAAAGAAAACTCACTGATAACTGTCTATTAAAGATTTTTTATTATATTTTATGGTTTTCTAAAATCCTTTGACCCTCAAAATCTTAGTGCCATCAAATTATATTCGAAAAACGGAACAAATTAACTTGGATGTTATTCATCATGCCATCTCCATGGTTCAGAAAGGAATTTGGTCAATCAGAATGGCGGCAATTAAATCTGGGATTGACAGAAAAACAAGTTTTAAATATTCGTCCACTCCCACAGCTACCAAAATCAGCCAAGGACGATTCATGACAACCTTCTCTGCCATACAAGAGCGCCAGTTAGTGGACTTTTGTATCAACCAGAGTGAAAAGTATTTCAACTATCATTCTAATGACCGTCAAAATTAGGCAGAAATTGAGAAAATTGTATTGTAATAATTTTGCAAATATATTTGTCTCAGATTCTACGGATTAACAAGAGAATCCCTTGCAAGTTTGGCCTATGAGTTGGCAGAAATAAACAAAATTCCTCATCATTTTAACACTGAAATGAAAGTTGCAGGACGAGCCTGGTTGAATAGCTTTTTGAATCGACATCCTGATCTTTCCTTTTGGACTCCAGAACAAACTAGTTTAGCAAGGGCCAGGTCATTCAATCAAAAAAATGTTGATCATTTTTTTGACAATTTGGAGCAGATAACAAATGAATTTGGTATCAAGGGCCCACGGATGTTCAGTATGGATGAGTGTGGAATAACGGTGGTGTCGGTAAAAAAGACAAAATATTTAATATCTGATTTAATCAAAACGTCAATTTAGAGTGTATTTTTATTGTTGTGTTTTATAATTTTAAATAATCATATTTGTTTCACAAATCTAGAACAAAGAATCAAAAGTATTGGCCAACAAAGGGACAAAACAAGTAGGCAAAATGGCTTCAGAGGGAAGAGGCTCGTTAGTCACCATTGTCGCTTGTATGAGCGTGTCTGAATATGTGCCACCCATGTTCATCTTTCCCAAAAAGCCAGTTTACGCGGCTCACTTGCAGGCTGGTCCAACTGGATGTATACAATCTGTCTCAGATTCTGGGGGGCCAAATTCAGAATTTTTTTTGGAATGGCTGTAGCACTTTTACAATGTCACAAAACCATCCGCTACCGATCCAGTTCTAATTATTTTAGACAACCATGGGTCACATATTTCATGGAAAGCTGTGGAATATTGTCAAGCCAACTTTATTCATCTTTTGACTATTTCACCCCATTGTTCCCATAAAATGCAAGTTTGTGGTGTGGGTTTATTTGGCCCATTCAAGACCAAGTATGCTTTGGAGGTCAGTCGATGGATGAATGATAACAAGACTAAAAAGTTGTCACACTGCCACGTTCCAGTTCTGGTCAAGGAAGCCTACAACAAAGTAGCGAGTTTGGATTTGGCAGTCAACACATTCAAAAAATGTGGCATTTGGTCAAATGACCAAAATCCCCCTGGCCCAAACAGGAAAGTTTTTACAGAGTTGGATTTCTTGCCATCAGATTTATTTCCCGAAGAAATACCCCCTGATGTATGCCTTCAGCACGCTGTTGACGTCATTGACAGTGTAGGGCGAAATTTAGATGAGGTCGAAGTTGACTTTAATATTCCAATTGTCGCTCCTACATTAAACCCTATCACAACGTTCGTCTTAGTTGAACACAACTTCTCTGAACAAATCCCAATTAATGAAGACGGTGTCGAATTTTGCTACTACATGGAATCGAATGACGAGATAAATTTGCACCGACTAGAAACTGGGACCGCTGACTCATCAATTTCAAATGCTCCTTCCAATGTTCATTCAATTTGTAACAGCCCACTAGTGGATCCTTTTGACGTTGAGAATTTTGAGTTGGTTGACAGCAGGAATTTAATGGATAATACATGCGAACCCCAATGAGTGAAAACTATGAGAATGCAACACAAAATTACGAAGATGACAATGACAACAATATTTTAAATTGTGGGGAAAGAAGGCCGTCAGAAGTCCCAACTACATCACGAAATATGGAGTTTAATGTATTTATTACATTTATATTTTATCATAAAATTTATCTTTTTATAATCATAATTTTAAAATATAATTTTGTAGGTCAGTCCACAAGATTTGGAAGGAAGGAAAACGTCCCAAGGTACCGAAGTGTCAAGACGATGGCGATTTGGAGTCTTGCAAATTTTAACATCACCTAATGTTGCATCTGACCTTGAAGAAAAACATGTGAAAAAAATGGCCAAATCGTGTGCAAAATGTTTGCCATCTCGGAAGAACAAAAAGAAGGCTCAAAAGATGCAAAAGTGCCGACAACCGTCAAACAATTTGAAAAAAATTCAGACGAAATAATTTTGCTTTTCACAATCTTTGTTCTTAAAATGTTTTATAAAATTTTAATGAACTCTAATATCATATTTTATGCCTAAATTTTATAATTACGACAGCTGGAGCCTTTCAAGCTGATTTTACTTAAATTTGAAAATATGAATTTTGAATATTATTGTTTCATAATAATTATTATAGGTAGTGGTGGCGTTTCTATGATTTGAACTCTTATTGTAGATTCTGACAATTATTTAAAAATACTGACTAGTATCTGCTATACAAAATGAGATCGTCTAAAGTTTGTGTGCATATTTCATTTTCTTAATTAAATCGTATTTAACAATCTTTTAGTCAGCATGTTTTCGCTTCCTGTGTCTTCAATAGCATGAAACGTTACTGAAATAAAATTAATTATTAAAATAAAGTACATGTTGTCGCTTATTTCTAAGCTGTCCAAAATCTCCATGGAATATGTTGCATGTCCATGGACAAATTTTTTCAGTTTAATGTTTGTCCAGAGAAGCTGCTTAAAAAGTATAAAGTTGAGACAAAATACTTGAGACGACATGGATTTACTAATACACTGCCTTATTTAGTCATCGTAGTAATAAATGCAGTTCGGATAATTATATTACAGTTACCTAATTGCATTGACAATAGAAATATACAGCATGTACATACGGGGATTTTAATCTGAGGGGGTGGGGACTTTTACCCAACATAGGCCTTAAAAGACTCCTTTTCAAACGTTAATTATGAACACTTTTAACATCTTTTAAATTTATTGCGAAACGTCATCTTGAATGGCATCAAGTTCCGTGTCAAATCACATCGATAACAACTTTGTCCCTTGTCAGGGGCCTGCATAGGAGCTTCCGCAAAAGTGGGATATTTTTACCCGTCAATCCCTTATAGTAAAAAAAAGAATCTCTACAATACAGAGAACATGGGCGATGAAATAGGATGGGGGCAGGAAATGGAAATGACAGGGCAAAAACTTTGCATTGTTAGTTCCCTCCATCCATTCATAATAATACACATTAGATTATTACACATTTGAATTTTACAATTGTATTACCAATTCAACCTCGTGTTATTCCCCTCCATCTTCTTCTCAACACTTCACTCCTTCAAAAAAAATAAAGCTAACCACCAATCACCAACTCATACAAGTATAACATTATAAGCAAAACATCAACAGAGAAAACAATTCAGTTTAGAAATCCCTCAGCTAAATTTCTATATTTAAAAAAAAATCTGTCATGAGAAAATTTTGAAACACTCCGTCTCAATTTGACAACACGGAAAATTCACAAAGTTTCATTCTAATCGTGAGTACTTTCTATTAATTAATTTTTGTGATTTTAATTTCAATTTACATAGTTTACACATTTACAATAGTTGCCTGTAGATTGACAATAAAATTTAATTTATTACAAATACGAAATATTTGTTGTCATTCTCATTGTACAAAAAAAACGTTTATTTGAGACTGAGGACTGAATAAATATTTATTTTTGGCCATTCTTATCTGTACAGTTTGTGAATAAAAAATGAAAGAAATGATCTCGAGCTACCACTAGAGATTAATATCCTACACTTAAAGCTTGTTGTAACTATAGTCATAATAGTATTGATAATAAAGAAATGATAATAAAAAAAGGGTGAGGAGAGAGAGAGAGAGATGGGAGATGAGCACACGTCTATTCATTTGAATTGGATTTTGCCTTGGAAGTTGAATGCTCATTCTCAAGTTGAAAAGGCTCAAGTGAGATTCTTATTTTTGTGGGGTCGTGTGGGCGAGAGAAAATAAATGGTCGTCTATTTACATATGGTGATATTATTTCCTATACATTGTACATACACTACCACAATCGAGAACATCCTCCAGAGAGTCAGCTGAGAATCTTCAGTAGAAAGGCGTGTTTATTTCTATTTTTTGTACATTTACCTTTTCATTCTCAATCCTCTTCCTTCATGATATACTGTCAAATTCAATGTGCTTCAATCTCTTTTTTTTGCTTGTACTCCACTATTTAAATATAATACTCTCTCTCTGTATCATTTCAAAATTTGTAGTACAATTAACTCTTGAAATCATCATCCCTTTAGTTGTATTGTTTAAGCAGCGCGCAGTGTCTCCACCAGACAAAAATATTTGTATTAGGACAATGTTAAAATATTCAAATTGAATTAAATAAAATTAAATAATTTTTCATATTTAATTGCTTGTAGTAGTAGTAGTTGTTTCAAAATTCCTGCATCTTAAAAAGACAAAATACAGCGGCTTTTGATTGATCTATTAAATGCACGTCCATGTTTTCTCCATCTCAACTCATTTCATGACCTTAGTGAAGGCAATACAATGACTGTTATTATGACTGCGGCTCTAGTTTTGGTTTGCTGGTCTCTTTTGCTTTGAAGATTCTATAGAATTTGAGGTTATTACAATACAAAACAAATGCGTAGGCGAATATTTCCCAGACTAGGCAAAAAAAGAGGACATTTTTTTTCATGTACTAGAATGACTGACATACGTGTAGTATCTGTACTTGTACTTGTGTAGTAGCAAAAAAAAACACTTTACATATCACCGCTCATGTCTCTTTGAAATGATTTGGAAAAGAAATTTTCATATGGAACAAATGTTTCATTGTGTATCTCTTAATGAATTCATTACCATAAAAGAAATATAAATGTCTTACAGTAGTAAAAATCTTCTTGTGTTCCATACAGTCAACAAACAACATTTTTATATCCAGAGAAAATGATAAAAATTCATGTACAAAATAACATAGAAAAAATCAAAGTCTCAAGTCTCAGAAGCTGGGAAGAAGAAGAGGACGGATGGTAATAGGAAAAAGTTGGACGCCGTACAGATACATAAAATGAAATGAGAGAAGATGATGTCGACCCCCACAAAAAAAATTCATCAATGAAATGAAACAAGTCTCATGAAATGTACTACGCTCGTCAATTCTCAATTGAATGAATGATGTACAAAATACACAAATGGTTTTGTGTAGGCGGTCAAATGACCGTCGTGATTGTCTGTCTCTCTTCAAGAGAGAGAGAGAGAGAGAGGTTTATCTTAACTCCTTAAGAGAGTGGCTTCTCATTTTTACTGCACAAGGAAAAAAAAGATGTTCAATAAACTCGTGGTCATTCCATCACAATTTTTTGGTACTTTATAACGACAGTGAAATGACTTTATAAATTTTCTTTACACAAAGAAATTCATAGTTTATTTATTTAAACAATATTATTATTAAATTTATTATTCCCCAAGTTTTTTAATAAAGCCAAGTCAAGTCTCTGTTTTGAAGATTCAAAAAATTCACCTGAATTTAATAGGGAAGTACGGAAATAGTGTGTGGAGGGATGTGGAAGGAAGCTATTTAGTGACGACACGATGAGGAAAGAGTATTAAAAAAAATAATAGAATTTGAATGATAAAAGAAGGGTCATGGTCTCTAGACTCAAAATTATTTCTCATTAATAATTGACATGGAATGAACGATTTTTAGATGGTTATCCCTACCTCATCCATCTCTCTTCTATCTCTACAGTCAAAAGTGGGATGCTGTCTCTCTCTCTCTGTGGTAATGTTTGGGTGCACCCCCCTACGCTTTTTCCCATCATTTCCTAGGGACACCAAGTCAGTAGTAAAAACCATATATACCCACACACAACAACACTTGACCTTTCATTCAAAACGAGGAAATGTTTTTCTTTTGTAATATAAATAATATACAAATATACATGTACATACACATTAACGTTATATAAAATATAAACACCAATACAAAAATTGTCTGCCAGTTTTTGTCCCTACTCGGCACCCGCTGCATCTTGATATTAATAAATGGAACATTATTAGAAAGATTACACAATGATTTTTATTTTTTTCTTCTCTTCAAATTACATGTCACGGGGAGAGTGAGTTTGACTTTAGACGGAATTCTATTTGTCTCAACTTCCAATCTTATAAAAATTATAGATTACGCACAGTCATCAAAATATTTCTATGTAATATGATTTCTACTTTAAAAATAAAATTGAAAAGAATTTTACAAAAAAAAAACAAAAAGTGGGTAGAATATATATAGAGGAAGAGGAATAATATGTAGAGCAAAATTTGGTGGACAATAAAAGGATGTACAATATGTTTTGAGTTAGACACACAACCAAGCCCAGACCATATAAATTCACTCATTGCCATTATAGGGACAGAGAGTAATAAATATGCGAATGAGGTTGTTTGGTTGTTCAAGAGAAAAAAAATACATGTGGCTTAATTCATGTTAAAAAAAAGTTTCTTTGGAGTGTAATCTTTCCAATCAATTCATTACTGCCAAAAGAAATGGTTCTGGCCGTTGTATATTACATTGAAAGAGGCCATAATGTCAATTTGATGGTTGTTCATTCGTTCCTGATCGTTGAGAACGTACGACGATGACACACAATTGAACATGAAAGCCCGAGTCAAAGAATCAAACGTATGCTCTCAACAATGAGTTGACATTCTCCTCAAATTATCTATCTAGTCACAACTCACATAAGCTCCATTTTTTTCTCTGCAATCCCATCTACACAGTTTAAATCTTCCCAATCCACTTATTGTACATGTTACATACATCTATACTGTAGGACAGACTAGATAATACAAAAAGATGCCCTGTCTCAAATCTTAAACTGCTTTTGCAGATAGATCTGAAATAACACTGTACACTGTACTGAAGGTGGGCATTGGGCTTATAGGGAGAGACAGAATTGGATTTGGAATGTGTAGCAAGAGAATGACTTTCAATTGATTGTCGATAGCATGAAAATTCAAGTCTCCCATGTACACTCGAACACATTAAGAAAAAAAGGGACAAGGCGACAGTTTAAGAGGGAGAGAGTCACACTGAATCTGTTAAATCTTATTAAATGGAGGTAACTCTAAAAATCAAGGTAATGGAAAAGAGAACAGGACAAATATTGAATTGATTTGATGATTGTGTGACTGATAGGGAGACCCAACCAACTAAAGAATACTATCTTTCTTTGCTTTGCAAACCAACAAAAATGATGAGAGAGAGAGAGTTTGAAAAGATTGAGCATCGGAGAGAATCGGTAGTGTCCCCAATAGTCCCATGATCGTCTCACGGCTGGTGGTCAATCTCACCTCACACAAATACAAAGTACTAGACATACACGTTACAAGTACCAGTGTACATATATTCAAGTCATTTAACATGGCCCAACTTTAGCCTCACCTCCATGGCTCTGATGATTACCTGACCTTATGCGTCACACACACACTCACTCTCTTTTATGTATTGTCAACTTGTAATCTGATTTTAAAATACGAGCCTCTCAATCTTCAATCTTCTTAACTGTTAGGTCATATATATACAAAATTAGCTACGGTTTCCATCCTCAAAAAATGTGTACACTCACACTCACTTTTTCTCCTACTGTCTCTCTCTCTCTCTCTCTCTCTTTTAGTCTATAAGAGCATTAGACAAATATTAAAACTACTTTTACAAGCCTTTTTCTTCTTGTACTATTATTAAAGCGACTATACAAATATATATATTTTACAGCCTATATAATTTATAGTTAACAATGTTTTTACTCTTACCACAAAAACATTCCCTTCTATAAATTCAATCATTCTACAGATACTATTCAAAATCTACATTTATCTAACATGCACTGACATGGACTTAAGACTACTCATTATAACCATTTCGGGACCATTTCGGCTATTTTTCTCTCCTACATTTATTTTAATGGGCTCAGCTAAAATTTTTTTCCTCTTTTTTGGTATTTTCATTCAATCTTCAATGCTTACTAATTAAGTCATGCTAAAAGACACTTTTATTCAAGCTTGAATTTTTATTTTAAATGAAAACATTATTTAATTTTTTTTGCATTTTTTTACTCTAAAAGAAACCTCAAAAAGTTATTTATATTTTATTTTGAACACCCTATACATCTTCTCTTCTCGGACTTTGACTCACGTTCATGACTTTGATGAAAAGATAAAAAAGTCTCAAGGGTTTTTTTTTCCTTTTAAAATAAATCTAAATACAAAAAAAATCCAGCAAAATGAAATGAGTTGTAAATACTAAAGTTGTAAATTCCCATGAGAAAAAAATGTCACATTCTAACCCACAATATATATTACATTGTAAAACCATGAAAATGAAAAAAAAGTACTGAATATGTGAATTTTGTTTTTTTTCCAACAAATTCCTATATGAAAATTCAAACCACACAAAAACTTGATAAATGGACTGTAAAACTGGAAACAAAGTAGAAATTTTATATTTTAAATCTTGTCGTTAGTTAATATTAAACAATTTGCATGCTAAAATAAAGATAAAGCATGTTTTGAATTGTTGCTAAAAAGATGAGTTATTATTATTACACTTTGTTGACTCTAGACAAAAAAAAGGTTACATAATTTTTAAAAAAAATATTTATCTCTCAAGAATGCAGTTAATAGGAAGGGTAACCGTGCGTGAAAAAATTAAAATAAAAAGATTTTGAGGAGAGAAAAAAAAAGTTAAGCTATCAACTAACTTTAAACATACAGTAAAAATGTTCACGAGTCGACAATATAAGTATTATACCTTCCAATAGAATAAGATTCGATACGATCAACAAAGAGCCTCCCAAAGAGTTCCTCCATCGGTGTGGTCCATCGGTGATTTGAGTCAGCAGCCAACATTGAAGGGAAAAAGGCAAAAAATAACTGTAATATGTACACACAACTAAAGATACACTGGAGGTAACAAGTTGTTTATTAGCTCTTTAAAAGCATTAATATATGAAATTGTCTATAAGTCCCCTTTGAGAAAATGAGAAGGGACTAATCGTAAAGAGGGAGATGGAAAACTTTGTGACTTGTGTCAATGTCAATAATCCATGTCCTCTTTTTTTTCTAGAGAGACCACAATTAACGGATGAGGTGAATTTTGTGTGTAAAAATATGCATAGAAAAAATAGTTGACCCACTCTCAAAAGACTAAAGCCAATTAAAAGTTTAGTTTGAAAAGTCACCTTAATCATACTTATTCACTAAAAAGAAAAAAGGACCACCACTGATGTTACGCTTACACTCGCGTCGTGTTAAACTTGTGCCACTGTATTCTCTCTTGCCATCGTCGCCCCATGTCAACTCATCTTGTGTCTTCTTTTTTTTCTATCTTGACTTCTCACTTCATCTCTCTCGTTTGGCTTGAGCCTGGACTCTGAATTTTTTTGTGGAGAGATGGACATTGTAATCTGTATAAAAAAAAAGTTTAATTCAATCTTGAATCTTTTCCATCTCAATTATTATTCTATGAGAAAATTTATTCCTGGTGATTATATTCTATGCCTATACATGTATATCTGTAGTACAATGTAACAAGTATTTTCGTTTTTCATTTTCAACTCTTGATTGTCTTGAATACATCTTCCATTTTTTCTGCTATGCCTTGACTCCTGTACAAGTAGCCTGTCGTAGTTTTTTTTAAAATTGTTATCTGATTTTTGGGTGCTCTGGAATGAAATACAACTTTAAAAAATCTAAAAGATAAAGAAATGGAAAAAGACCGGGAGTCCGGAGGATTAATTATATTCTTACACTTTACCAACTTGACTTGACCTCCCCTTCATGTCATCATTTATTTCTCTCTCTCTCTCTTTATCAACATCTTCCCCATCTCAAATATTTTAATTTTCTTGTTTTCTCCTATGTATTATACACCTTCTAAACATTCTTTACAATAATAATAAGAGAAAAAAAATCAACCTTTCAAAGAATGACATGGGTGACGATTCAAAGTTTGAAAAACTGAAACTGTCAACTTGAATTCGACTGTCTTATTTACATGTCACATATCTGTATGTTAACTGACTGCTATCTTTTGTTTGATGGAAATCTAAGGTGAGTTGTTAATTTTAAATATTTTTATTTAAATCAACAATTTTTTTATTTTAGTAACTTCATTACACTCACAATATTTTATTTAGGGAGAGACAGAGTGACCAGTTTCTCAAATATTAATATTTTTCAGTCTTTTTTGTATACAAAAATATGAAAGCTGTACAAAGCAAAAGGGAGCATAGTTAAAAAGACATATAAAATGAAATGGGAGAGAAAAACAGGTTAGAGTTGTATTCTTCATCCAAGGGATACATCTACCTTCGACTATTCCAATCAACTCACCTGTGATGCTTCGTTTTCATCTCTTTGTCTTCACCCTCATTGCTCTCATACGTCAAGTCGAGATGGTGCTCTCCTCATTCCAAATCATTTTCGTCAGTTTCTATTTAATTTTCTAAACAATTTTTATGCAGCATTAAAATTTTAATTAGTACACCTGTTTAATTTTTTAAATTAGAATTAAATTAGTAGTTTAAAATATGACAAAATTTTAGCCTTAATTTTTTTTACTCTAAATACGCATTAAGTTACATAATCATCTTGAAAGTTTAGTGTCGAGTTTCCTGGAATAAATTAACTGATGACAGAAAAAAACAAGGAATTCCAAAAATTCCACTTTTTTTCATTGAGAATGTTAAATACAATTTAATTCCCCCAATTGCCATTTTACAAGGTAAAATATGATGAACAATTTGTTGAGATAAAAAAACCCAGAGGGGTAATTGTACTTTAAGAGAATATTCAAAACAAAAAAAAAAATTGTTATCGGCAGAATACAATGTATTAATTAATAACCAAAAAATGAAAGAGAGCTCTTCTTTTCTGTGATTAGGTTCCATTAGTCAATTTTTGCTCAATCAAAGTGCAACAAGAATGTACACTACACAAAATGATGGGTGTACATATGGGGGATTCAAGGTAAACTTGATGGTTACGGTGAGTAATAATTCGTTTGCTTTGTTATGAGGGGAAGTTAACTACTTATTAGTGAGAGCATTTATTACTCTTTGAGAGCAGTTCACTTCCAATTTCCAATCCTCACTTTTTCATTGGTTATTTCTACTTATAATAATATATTACCTCTTTAACTCAAACTATACATTGTACACATTTTATAACAACTTTGTACTGTTTACTATAGTAAAGAGAGAGAGAGAGAGGGGGGGATAGGATTTCAAAATAAAAATCAATTGATCTAGAATTAATTTCAGGGTATGTAAAATGTTCGTTCATTTATACGCCATAAATAGTCATTTATTAAAAAAAAAATAGTTCATTTACAGATATATAGAACCACATTTATTTGTCACTTACATAACAAAGAAAAGAGAGGCAAGGTGTACCTAAAGGTATATTTATAAGTCTGTGACTTGTACTCGTGCAAGTTTATAAAATTGACATAAATAAAATTGGTTATGACATTTTGTGACTCATAAAAATAAAATGATCATAAATAAAACTTGTGAGGTACATGGGGGACTTGTAATAATTTTGAAGTCTGGAATTCCATTCCTTGAAATGAAACCAACCATTCAACATTTAAGTTAATTTATTTTTTTTGAGTCATCATCATTTCCTTTTTCTCACTTCTACCAGATCCATCATCAATGAGATCGACCATGGTTCTCTGTATAATTTTATATGAGGTACTAAAAAATAACCAAGTGTTTGTACATTTAATTTATTTTTAATTTTACTCTGGTTCTATATGTACAATCTTACATTTTGATACAGACCTTGTAATTAAGACTAGTCAATAGTCAAACATGATCAATTAGTCAGTGAATAGGTTGTCGTTGATTGATTTTGATCGTTTTATATAAATAATCCATCAAGTCATTAAATCTACTCCAATTACAATCAGCGAGGAGCATTAGTCAGCATTTATTATTATTATTTTCTTCCTTTTTGAATTTTTAAACATAACCAGGTAGGTAGTAAATTATATATAAGTGTAGTTTTTAGACTAATATGCAAATATTTTGTTAGAGTAATGCAACAAGAATTTCTACTTTGTATTTTTAATTTTTTAAAATTATTATTATTAAAAAAATGATGGAACTCCTTTATCTTTTTTCTTCTTAAATATTACAAATTTTAAAAATCAACATTATAGTGCATAATAATATGGATGTACATCAAAAGGAAACTTTGTACAAGTTTTTCAAAAAAAAATTGCTCAATAAATTCAAATATTTTCCTAAATGCACAATTTTAGTTCCTGGTCATTCATCTTGAAAAAAAAATATTGTCAATTTTATTAAGCCTGTAATAAAATTAAAGTCATTTAAAAAAAACAAAAAAGGAGAAAAGATGTAAACATTCACAAAAATGTATAAATAATTCAATTACATTGTTTATTGCAATTTATATAGTTAACGACTTACTATTACGTTGTAATTCATCCTGTTTAATTCATTTTAAAAAAAGATTTAAAATAATTCCAAGGAAATGCATACATAGTGATGGAGATGCATTTAAATTATATGACTCAAATTTATTGCTTTATTTCCCTAACTTTAAAGTTTTTATTTTTTAAAAAAATTATGCATTTTATTATTTACCAAAAAAAAACTTGGTGCATCAAAAAGAATTCCACTGCGCGTACAAGATCAAGTCAAAAATAAAATTTTTCCTGTTCAAAAAAACAAGGCAAATAAAAATGTTAAATATTTAATTGAGAAAAAATATGAAGATAGTTATACTCCATACAAAGTAGATGGCAAGTTGAGGGGATAAATTGAGAATGCGACTACTGCTCTGAATATATTTTTTGCACTACATTTTCATTGTTGTACTACAACAGTGTACACAACACAATGTATTCACGTTAATCACAAGTGTTTTTTACATAGACCTGACCATACTAAAATGTACACGGCGTACAATTTAAGGGTGAGATGAGACAGGGAGATCAATGCTTCTATTATACGTAGTACTACGGATATAGAGCAAAAAAAGGTCCAAGAGAGAGAGAGAGAGAGATGAAAGATGCAGAGGTAGACTGTGGAGGGAGGAGGGGGTTGTTTCTCCTAACCACCACCGATTTGGATTTCAACTTAGTTCTCCTATGGACACGGCTTGGCTAACTTGTCACACAACCAACGGTCCATATAAACGATACAAAGTGATCACATGAGAGACTTAGGCTTGTAACCCCAAACTCATTTCCTTCATCCAGTGTACATAGTTGAGCCATTCAGTCAGTCAAAAATAAATTAAAAACGTCTATAATATAGTCACCCCCTAACAGTCTACAGTCAGCCTTTTTGATTTTTTTTCTATCCAAAAAAAAAGAATTTTAATCACAATTTTAAAATTCACTGCCATTTTTTCAAATATTAAACCTACTAATTAAATTGTGAAGGAGATTTACCTGTTAAAAGTGTTGGTGTGTGCAAAAAGTTCCATAACAAGTGAAGCCAAGTCTTGAAAGTCTTGTGCACTGCCGGTTCCAGTTTCCTCTTTTTTAAATATTATTTTTTGGTTTTGAAAGTGGTGAAATATTCTTTTGTGTGTTTCTTCCATTTTTTTATATAAAGAAAATTGTGTTTTTTGGTTTGTAACATGTCATTCATGTGAGAATTAATCAAAGTTTTTGAAAATGGAAAAAAATAATCATTTTAAAATCAAAAGACTTTTAAAAATACCATCAAATACTAGTACCACTGTATGGTGTACTTAAATGTTGTAACGTGTTCAATTTTCCGAAGAATTTTTGTGGAGAAAGTTATTGAGGAGTTTTTGAGAATATTTTTTTGAAAAAAATAAAGAAC
The DNA here is from genome assembly GCA_034700945.1 of Arrhopalites spinosus. Lineage (NCBI taxonomy): Eukaryota > Metazoa > Arthropoda > Collembola > Symphypleona > Arrhopalitidae > Arrhopalites > Arrhopalites spinosus. The sequence goes on from JAQIVZ010000130.1 coordinate 85,340, forward strand.
AAGTTTTTATAAAAATTCAAAATTATTTGAATGGTATGACACTACAAAAAAACGGATTTCTGTATTGGATTCAACATCAAGCAGTATAGACAAACTAAACAAAAAAAATCTTCAAATTCTTGTTCAAATGACCAACATGGTTGGTTTATTGATATTACATGACTTTGAAATTACTTTAAATCAATAGTTTGAATCAAAATTAAACTACTGTATTAATACAGTGGAACAATTGTTCCAATCTGTGCATGACTGGAATACCCAATTGGATTTAATCCCTGCCCCCAGGCTTAAGAGCGAAAAAAACCCGATAAATTATCAAAGTGAATTATTTGACCTGTGTACAGATCAAATTTAGTGAATTTACATACAAAGTGTCAATTTAAAATTGAAAAAAAGTTTCTCTCTATTAGCAAAAAATCTTTTTCTCTAAAAAAACGTTTGATGATTAAAAATGTGGTGACAAAATCGGATGATTTAAAATTAAATTGGAATAAAGGCACACTGGTTATGCCATTGGAAGACAAAAAAAGTGTTGAGTTTTTGAGGACGTCAAAATTACAAAAAAAATTGATCCGTAGATGTCGAGTGGGACGGCAATTTTGTCATCGACATTTAAATTTGTAAATTCTAGTTCTTCTTTTCTTTACTCTACGTGTCACACGAGTCGGTCAGACTTGAGTCAATTGTCAAGTATTTCTTCTCCTACAACTGTCAACATGTCAGCTGAAATCTCTTATTTTCATGATGTAAGTCCCCACCTTCTTTTTTTATATCTTGTCATCCATTTTTAATCTTTTTCATAAATTCAATTTTAAGAAAAACATTATCAAAAAATTAAGTGTACAAAAACATGAGCCAAATTTTCTACAAATATTTGTTAAAAATCGTTGAAAAATGGAAATTACTAGACTGAGCATGCTTCAAAAGTCTAACATTATCCTTCTTTCACAGTCTATCAGTTCAATAGGCCTTGCCTTGGCTATGTGTGTGTTTGTTTGAGTAGTGAATGTTCTTTTTAGTTTATCTCATCATCCTTCCCATCAAAAAAGAATCACATGTAGACAACATGTCTTCCAAAGATTTGCATGATTTGATCCATTTAAATTAACATTATAAAAATTATACAAGGAAAAGCCATTCGCCTTTTTTTCTTCTCTTTTCATTATTCACAACTTCATGATTTGGCATCAACTTGATGTATGTACTTTATGTGTGTACTTTCATAATATGACAGTCTCATGTTTTTTTGTGTATTTCATATCATTACTTAAAACAACTTTTTTTTTCTATTCCACATCTTTTACAACCAAACTACCACCAACGCTGGAATTATGTTAATTGACAATCTGTATTGAGTCATAAAAAAAACAAGGAAAGAATAATGTACATGAAAAATCTCACTTCTTGATCAGATCAAGTTAAAAATCAAACTCATGAGAATAGAACAGAACAAAATTCTTAAAATCAAATGAACCATTAATTCTAGTTAAAATTGTACGACTATAATTTTTATGTGTGTGTGAACATGAAAATTAAGATGATTAAAACCAAAGGACGACAATGATACACGTTGAATTGATTCAAGTAATAATTTACATGTACGTTAAAAACGTATAAAGTCATTTTGGTCAGGTTTGGTTCATCATTATTAGACTTGTTGTCAGACAACAAGTCAGTAGTCAATTGATTTAATAATAATAATACATATAATACCTATATATTTTCTTAGGTAGTATATATCACTTTAAAAGATGTTTCTGGAAGGATGGTAATATTATGGTAATTATTATTGTCCTTCGTTAATTGGTATTGGTAATATTAGTTGTTCAGGTTTTTTTTATATAGCTTTCAGTTTGAGTACTGAATTTTAGCTCTTGTCTAACCACTCTGCTCATGGAATTGATTCCAACAGAAAAAAAAATTCTCGACTGGACAAGATGCAATGTGGCAGAAAAAAAAATTATGTGGAGGATTTGTCTTTAAAAAAATAATTTCAATAAAGTAAATTCATATTCTCATATCCCCTTGATGATAATATATTGTACAGGTTCTGCACATTGTTGCTCTTGTTAAATTTTTTTTTCTTCTCACTCTTCTTCCTTCTCCATGTTTTTTATAAGGATAAAGGTCTCTTTCTGTAGTCATCATCCTACGTAACGATGATGATGATGAGATATTAGCATATGGTCCTCTGTACTTCTATGGCATGTTGTAACTTGTACACACAAGAAAAAACAAGCGAGAGAGAGACAGAAAAAAATAAAATCAGATCAGAAGCACAAGCAGATGAAAAGAAGTCGTCTTTGCCCAACTACAAATAATAATAATAATGGAGAGGAGAGGGTATTGAAGAAAATACATGTATAAAAAAAACTTGACTATAGATATTTCCTCCATATAATAAACAGAATAAACGCCTTGTTGTTTTTCATTTTCTACAATCTACATAGTACAGAATACACACAAAGATATTGACTTGGTTTAGGCCGGTCTATTCTACCATTAAGAGAGTGCTATTAAGTATATTATAAATCTTAAAAGTTATACGATCAATTTTATATACTCAAAGTTAAATGTATTGTAATGGCAATGCAGATTTCATGTAAATGGCTAGCGAACAGAGCAATTGTGAATTGGGCAGCACACACACACACACACAAGAGAACAAGACAAGAGAGTCAAGAACTGGTTCAAACAATTCACAATTTTCTTTGCATCCTTCCTTTTATTTTTCATATCATATGCTCTCATGCTCCTGGCAGCCTCTTCCTACATCAATTCTTTCATGAATAATGTGATATGTGAGCATCACTTTTTTTCCAAACTTCTCTTCACTTCTTTATTTTTTCCCCTTCATTCTTGTAACAAGTGTCAGTGCCGCCATATCAAGTCTGAGACTGGGATAGTAAATAAATAAAATAACCTGAGACACTTTGTAATCGGTTTTGTAGAGGCAGGCACATGGAATTTACTTTGGGTTTCCTTGTATGTCCAGTGTACTCAACTGACATGTGAGCTCATTATCATAGAAGGGATGGTGTATAAATATATGCGGATGCCACAGCCACTGAATTCTGTTCTGCTCCAGCTTTTTTCAGTCCCTCTCTCTCTCAACTGGATACAGACTGAAAAATGTATATCAGTTTTGTATTATATACAGACAGAGTAGAGAGAGAAGTATAACAAGTCTAATGTGAAGAATCTCCTTGAATTATTTTATGTGGATTGCATATGAATCATGAATTAAGAAATAACATAGTCAGAGGACTGATGGAAGGGTTTTGAAAAGTCGCCATTTAAATGCTAATTATCCTCAATTTATTACGTGCCGTCTACTTTACCTCTCGACAGTAGGTATCCAGCTCAACAATTTTCATCTCTCCAATAATTCAATACCAGGAATTATGGCAATGAAAACTTTCTTGCTTAACCTCTTCCAGTTTCTTCATATTAAATACTTGAGAAATCTTGAGAGAGAGAGAGAATATAAAAAATCTGCGTTGTTTCTCAGAAATATAAAAGACAAGAGGCCAAATACTAGAACCCCTCAAAAAAACTCAACTCGTTTGACTCTACTTTGTTAAAAAATTTCTTGCCGTAATTATAATTACTAGTGTCTGTAAATTAAGCTACCGCACACAAAACAGAGAGAGAGAGAGAGAGATAGAAAATGGAAGTGGAAGTGGATTGATTGATTTTCTTTACATTTAATTTTTAAAAATGATGGTTCACTCCATACTCGTATTTATGTACATTCTCAATGTGTAGTCTTAATCTTCATGTTAACTAAAATTGTTAACTAAAAATAAAAACAAAAATTCAAAATAAAGTAAACGTAACCATGATTTATTGTTTGAATTGTGTGTGTCATAATTTTTGAAACACAAAAGATGACCAAACATAAGATGAATGACCGTAATAAAGTTCCATTTTAGTCAAAAAAGGTGTACAAACTTTACTCTCTCTCTCCATTTTCAATTTTCCTTAATGGAAAAGATGAATGAAGACAAGATGTTCTAACAAGGGGAATTCTTGTGACAGAGAGAAAATGAAATAAATAGAAAAAAAAATTGGGATGCCTTTTACCTTCTCAAGAGATTCTTGTTGACAAGTGACGCTTTTCAACTCCCCTTTATAGGCAAGGCAGACGGCAGACGAAACTGACGGTGTACTCATCTCATTCTCTCTGCTTTTTTTCAAGACAGTTAAGACAGCTCCGAGTCATTTAAATTCAACCCTTCTCATCATTTCGGCTTCACTACCACTGTCAACTTTGTACTCATTAATTACCTTCATGAAGCGAGTCTACGTTATCAGTGTACCCACAAAGGCTTTGATTTTTTTCCATACATTTTTACTGGGTTATTGTCTATACACACGTATGCGTAGTATTATCATCATATAAGATCATTCTTTTATTAGTTGGACCACTATACTATACGAAAGGTTAATAATACACAGAATGTTGACTTGCATACAATTTTTATACATGGTAATCACAATTTAATTTTAATTCAGAGCACCTTGAATTAAATTAACTTCCTGTTTTTTTCCTCTCCCCTGCATCTCATCCTTCACTTTGTTCACAGTTCATTGGAAATACAATGGGTGCTTTTGTAATTTCAACTTTTGTCACATTGTAACACACAATCACCCTCAAATAGAATTAAAAGTCAAATGTAAATTAACTCTACGTACATACATATTTTACTATCATGTGTATCATGTAGGGGGATTTTTAATTACCAATTCTACAAGAGAGAGAGAGAATAGAGAAAAAAATGAAAACTGTTTTTTAGACATTTATTCCATCAATTTAAATAGTGTATAGCTTTACATGGTTGAAAAAAAAACCGTGATTGAAACAGGAGTGAGTGTTTGTATCCTTCAAGAGGAGACTCTCTTTGAATAAATTTACAAGAGCAGCATCCAACATCAACATGACCAATCACCACCACCATCAGCATGATCCTCACTCTCTTGGAAAGCAATTAAATGTCTCTTACGACTTTAGGCATAAGGGCAATTGAAGTTTTGAAAATTAAGGATTGGCGAAGGTAAAAAAAAAATAGTTTGAGTGAGTACTTGTAAAAATTGCAATGCACTCTAGATACAGATTTTACCTATATGCAGTTACTTCATAATTAAAGGAGCAAGTAAATGATGTGATTTTTAATTTTTTTCTCTTCTTTAAAAGATTTTTAACTTTATGGCTACAATATGTGTATATATATATACAAAAAACTAATAGCTAGAGAGAGATGGACATTATCGAGAAGTAAAGATGAATTACCAGTTTTGTGTTCAATATCCTAATTCTTTCATGTTACATCTAATCTTTGTTTGCTGTCAAGTTGGAAGGCTAGAAAACCATAACCATAGTCACACCTCATCATCACAAGTCACCAAATATCAACCAGAGCCACATGTCACATTCTGTCAACCAAGACAAGAGGACAGGATCCACACACCATCACCCTCTCGACATTTAATCTGTACTCTTTGTGTATATAAAAATATATCAGAATGTACTCAATAAAATAAGAGGTAGATGGGTTGTCTTCATGTAACTTTACAATGGAATGTCCACTCTGTAATTGTTATTGGTTGTTCATGCTCATGTTCAATCTGAGTATATTAACTTAAGTGATCAACTTTTGAGGAGCTTAGCCAAAGTCTTCATGTCTCTTTTCCTTAGTGAGACACTTTTTTTTTTCTTTGCTGTAGGTAAGACATTTTTATTTAAATGTTGTGGGACGAATTAGGAATTCAAAATGTCACAAAGTTTGAACGAGAACACATTGCAGGACAGAGAGGGTCTCTCTGTCTCTCAATAAAAAAGAAGAATGTCAAATCCCCTCCAAAAAATGGGCAACCAGCAGGATAATATACAAAAGTTAAAAAATTCTCATTGATTTTTTTAAAGTGTCGAGTTCTTCTAACAAATCTAAAATGTACAAAGATTAAACAAGTGCCTTGTTATTGTATTTCACATTTCAAAAGATTCCTTTTTTTTCTATATCAAACTGACATATCCATGGCAAGCAAGAAGCTCGAGCAGAAGAAGGAGGAGGAGGACGATGATGGCAAGGCAATAATGGGGATGTTCATTTGATCTTATTTATATTGTTGGCTTTGAGTTGTGGCCTTTACAACAATTTGTATATGTACAGTATTAAATATTACAAACAAAAAAAAACTATATCAAGGTGGGTTCATAATCGTAACTCATATAAAACTTTACATTTGCATTGATTTGCATCCTAAAGAATCTGAAGCTGAGATTCTAGACAAGAGATAGACACATGCTACTTTATACACTCTACAGTTTTTTTTGAAGGAAAGGAAGAAGCACCAAATGAAAGTTCAACAAGAAAAAAAAGGAGACCACTTTAACTATCTGTACACTCTTACATTGCATTTTTATGTATGCAGGTAATGCGTATGAGGAAAAGGAAGAATGTACATATATTGTATATTATACATGAGAACAAATTATTTATTTGCAACGGAGCAAATAAATATGCACACTCATGGTGAGAAAAGGTGATTTCGATTTTGCCTGACAGTCTCTCTCTCTCATCCTTTAATCTTCTGATGATTCTCTTCTTCTTCTTTGTGGATCATTTCGTTGGTGTGAGTCAGAGATTGTTGTTGTTAAAAATTGGAAACTGGATCTCTCTCTCTCTATTTCCTCCTCCTTTTTACACTGGACTGACGCTCAGCTGGAATATAATAATGCGTAAAATGCTCAAGGGACACAAAGAAAAAAAATTCTTTCTTTCTACTTGAATTGTGAATCCACAATCAAATCAAGAGCCCTGTATAACCCCTCACACTATATAATAATAATGGTAATAACATATTTTGTATATTTTATACCCAACAAGAAAAGGAAATTATATCACCCATACAATGTATCATCATATGATCTCTTTGTATACCTGTAAAATACACTGTACAATACGTAAAGATATGGGGATACACTTTAAACAATGTACAGAATCTTAGTGGATGAAGTGCTCAAAATTCACTCATGCAATAACAACAACAAAAAAAAATATCCTGAATGCGGTCACTTCATTGTATAAAGAAACAAGTTCACCATGTAATGTAATATTGTCATCGTAAATATGTAGCTATTTGGATCACGTGGACTTTTGCAAATGAAAAATCAAATAATCAAGAGTCACTCAAGATGAACAGCAGGGCAGGAGTTGAATTGCATGAGGATTATCTCTCTCTCTTTTTCTTCTTCCGTTCACATCTTCTCTCTCTACTTCACTACTGTGAGAGTGGAGTGAACAATAAATTTATTTTATGTCAAAAAAAAATGTTGAGAGTGCAAAGTGCAAATAGTTTAAAATTCATAATTGAGATTAAAAGACTTTTTTTTAAAAAAAATTAATACTTAAATTCACTTTACTTGAAAGATTAATATCTTCATTAAATGTCTGTACAGATACCTGTACAAGTCAGAGATGTAGAGTAATATTTAAAATATTTAAAAATGCAAAACAAGTTATGATTATAAATGACAATTTTGTGACACTCAAGATTAATCTTGGGCCAACTAATCCAGACATGATTAATAATAATAAGTTGACCATTCAAGATGAAACCTCTCTCTCTCTCTCTCTCTCTGTATAATTGTTCGAGACTCATTAATAATTCAAAGGAGGAATAAGAAATTTTTCAATCGTGAGTTATCTTATCATCTCTCTCTCTCTGTCTGTCTGTGTCTGTGGCTTGTATGCTAATCCTCCTTTCTGACGCGTTAATTAAGACAAGAAGTCAGGATCGTTTTTTTTAATCTCGTTTCTTTTTATGTTGAATAAAAAAAATTTAAATCTGATAGTAAACTGGATAAAGTAGTTTCCATCCAACTTTTTTTTTTCCTTCTCTCTCTCTCTCCTTCCTTAATCTTAATCTGACTCTAACTCTTATCGTTAGTCTAGTGTGGTTATATTAACACAATTTTTCAATTCGGGATTTCAGCAACTGTACAAATTTATAAGTTGTGACTATAGACACAAATACAGACACGAAAGGTACAACTAAGGTTAGTAAAAGTTTAAAACTTACCTTGACTCTGTCTCTGTTTGACAGCTCCAGTTGAAACCAATTAATTTAACGTGTACATATCCTCCTTCTGTACATTACCTCTATATCGATTCTCAATTCTCATGTCAATTTTTTATGCAAATTTTCCCAATGGTTTTTTCTTACTCCTCTCTCTCTCTCTCGTTTGCAAAATGTATTGAAATGAATTAAAATCAATCAAGCCAATTAATACATTATAAATTCTTAATGTACATGCACAATTGAAATCAACTTTAGTTCAAAGTGTCAATAACCACTAATTCGTCAAAGAAGTTTTCTTTATAAAATCAATGGGTTGGTTTCATTTCAAAGCTACATTTTAGCAAAATTTGCATTTAAACTCATTGGCCTTGTGGGTTAACATGGAGTTTGTGTGTGCCATGTGTATAATTTTTACAGAGTGCCTATAGGGTTACACTGTACTTGTGCATTCTTTAATAAAAAAAAATTGCATTACATTTTAGCGATGATGGTAGTTAATTACTTACGTTAGTTACATGGAGTTGAAGATATAGAATTATAATACACTTAAGAATTTAGTGCAAGTTGGCACAAAATAATATTTTTAATTCCATTACCTACCACACACACACACACATTAGCTGTATATGTTGGGACTATGAGTAATATTCAATGAGTTATGATTTGCTCATTCAAGCTCGGATTTGTGCATGCATTTAATTGTACCTTTGATAAAATAATAGTTATAGGGAGACACAAGTGTATAATCATTCATTTCAACCCATATGCAAAATAGATTTTTTGTGAATTAAACAGCTGAACGAGTGCAACACACTCTGTATTGCCTATAGCATTAAAAGCATTTTAAATATTTAGAGGGGGGACTTTATTAAAAGGGCACCCTAGCACACAGCACGGGAACACACACAAAGACAAAGACAAAGAGAAGATAGAATAGAATGAACTAGAATTGTCAGAGTAGAAAAATGAAAATGCAGAGCATAGAACTAGAACTTGTCGGAAATTTACATCTATGCAAATTTTAAATTATTTTGCATTTGACTCTTTTTCTCTTGTGGCATTGGCTTCTCCTCTTGTTTAGAGAGAGAGAGAGAGAGATAAAATAACATGAATTGTAGTGCTGTGCTGTGTGACTATTTAATTTTTAACGTCGGTGTGTGTGTGTGTATGTACAAAAATGTATATCGTATGTTGACTTGTGACTACTTTAAAACAACATGTAATATAATATATGTGATGAAGTCTGACAGTTTCCTTTAACTTTAATTTCTTTGGCAAACATCGGGGGAAGGTAGTTGGATCTGTAATCGAATTATAATTTTTTTTGTTTGCATCTGTACAGATACAACAAGAAGAATTGCATTCAAGAAGACTGACTGACATTTTATCTTTATATCTTGAACACACACACACACACCTGCAATTCTCATTTGTGTGTTTGTATGAGTATAGCCTTTAGTAAATTTTAAATGTTCACACAATGTGTAACAGAGATGCATTGAGTACAAATGTGGAGGTTAGAAAAGACCGATCGAGATTTAGAAACAAGTCCATAAATTATAGAATTGGTCACCTGCCATCTCCATTTTTTTTCTCTACTGTTCATCGTCATATTATTTTTTTATGTATTAAAAAAAGTCAGTCACAAAACGCACAATTTAATATTTAATATGCCGTTTGCACCCTCTCAATGAGAAGATGAATGGAGTCAGTTGTCGGTTTGGAGCTAAGGATTTCACGTATCAATAAATTGTGTAGACATTTTATTGATTTTAGTTTAGGCTAGGTCATTCATTTCTTGTACACATGTATATATATTATATTTCAATTTCATTTTATATATTTATTCAAATTGGCACATTGAGTAGAGTGCAAAAAATGTAATTGTAAAAAATATATTTTGCACTAGTGCAAATCACACTGTCAAATCGTTGGGGATGGGATAACAAATTTTAGATGTGTCTGTATCTGTACAATCTAACTTGTTACATGGCCTCTTCAACCTGTGAACTGTTGACTGTATATAAATTTGATATTATTTCATGTGGGTATTTTTTCTTCCTCTCTCTCTCAATTCCTTTCCCGTGAAATGCAGCCCATAAAATGTATAAGGAATTTTTTTTGTATCTCTACTCTTGTACTATATATTATCCATGCAGGTAGGTAAGTGAGTAGGAAGAGAGTGGACTCCATTTGTGTGGCTTGTTATGTACATACCAGACAATAAAATACATAAAGCCCTACCGTCACAATTCTTTATGTCAATTTTCGAGTCTGAGCACGTCGCATGAGAGTTAGAACTGACGTTGTGAATTGTGAAGTTGTACACATGAAATCTTCTCATCTTTAAATGGCAACTTGTACAGATACACTCTACATATAAATTTATTTGTAATAATCAAGTCTTGGTTTTCTGGTCCATTTTCTAAATTTTTTTTTCAAAAATTATACATAAATTTATGATACATATACATTTTATTACTATTTTGTGAACCCCAATACTGCCAATACAATAAGAATGACAGAGACTTGATCAAAAAATTGAAATTATTTATTAGCCAAATGTAATTCAATCAAGTGGATCAAGAATATTGATCTTTTTGAGATGTTGTTATTGTAATCATAAATTCTACATTATAAATTACATCACATCAAAATTAAACTTTTTTCACTCTGTCCAATGTCCGACTGACTGTCCATTCAAGTTTTGTGACTTAAATAAAAATGACTTTGTACTCTACATATAAAATACAAGACGGCTTATTAGTACTCAAAAGATTTACTTTAAAAGGGAATTCTTCATTCAAATTTATTTGTACAAGTTAGGGAGTTTGATGATTAGCTGAATTACATTTTTTTGCCTCCATTTTTTTGTTTGTTTTAGTCTTGGGTCTTGTCCATACAATTAATTGCATGTTTATCGTTAAAATCTAAACTTGTAAGTTTAACAATGAGGAGCAGGTCAATATTGTAGAAAAAAATTTGTGTATGTTCAACAAAAGATGTTTTCTTGTGCGTGTAACATTTAACACAAGTAAAAAAGACTTTTTCCCCTCACATGACTATTAATGTTTGGTTGGTTCTGTCTAATTAACTTGTTCACAGCAAGTAATTCATAAAAAAAGAAGAGAAAAAAATTTTGAACTCTCTAACCCTTTCATTGTAATTTACAAGCGAGGATTCTCCTTAGCTTTTAACACGCATATATCTCTCTTTATATTAAAAGGATGCGTATATCATTAGCGTGTAGAGGAGCGGAAGGTGTACGAGTAGACTGTAGGGAGTAGAAACTTGTGGTGCTTTTCCCTTTTCTTGTTTTCTTTCAACTCTTTTTATTTTCTACACACAACATCTTGCACCTTCAGTCAACAAATTGTAATAAATTTTTAATTGTCATCTCCATCAATCTTGTGTGCCTTCTTCCAATTTAACAAAAAAAATGTAAAAAAGACCTTGGTTTCTTAGTTACGAGCAACAATTGTGTCAAAAATGGTCAATTGATTCTTGTACGCTTAATCTCAAATTTCTCGTTTAATTTGAGGGATGGATCCATCGTCCGAATCTTTTGAAAATTATTTAGGCATGAAATATTTCATAAACACAAAACATTAGACGGATTGCAAAAGTAGGGCCATCATGTATGTTTGGGATAATAATGTGATGAGGGGGGAATGGAAAATATTTGGACTGACAAAGGAATTTTGATGAAGTGATGATTGTGCATTTATTCTTAATATTTCACACTTGATGAAAAATTCACAACTTGGACCTTATACTCATACCTACTCATATCTCAGTCAATTTTCTTGGACGTGGTGAAGTTCTGGAGTCGAAATGTAGATAGTGACTCAACAATTTATTAGCCGCACCTTGAAAAATATCTTTGTTATAGTTATTAAACACTTTGAATAACATATAAAAAAAAGTTAAATTGTTCTCGCTTATTGTGGAATTTATTCTACTTTAATGGACAAGAAAAAAAGATGTGAAAATGGCAGAGCGAGAGAGAGAGAGAGAGAAAGAGTTGGAATATAAAAATGGAGAATAATTTTTACAGAAAATTAATTTTATGCTCGTTAAATGTCAAATTGTTAAAAATTATTGACCATCTGTGGTCAATCAGAGGAAGACAACATGAAATATTTTCTGCCCGCTGTCCTTGTCCTAGAACAAATTTTTTCATGAGGATGGAAAATAATCACGAGTGCGTAAAAAGTGTGACTTGTTTTGTCTTTAATTTAAAACAAATAATTTTAATAAGCTAGTACACTTGTCTCCAAACTACACAGCTTAAAAATCCTTGTGTCTTTGTAAGTGCAAACAAAATTTTTACCTGAAATATTAAATGTGGTCAGGATCCATTGCACGCTTACCTGGTACATAAATATCTGTAGCTGTAGTCATGTTACTTTGTTTTATGACACCCAGTGCCCATTGACTTTGTGGGTGTTATGGTAGTTAAACATTCACAAAAAAATTGGTTTTAATGGGGAACATGGAAAGTTTATGATGGATATAAAAATTAATTTAATTTTATGTCATCTTGATTATGTTATACTTTTTTCACAAAAAAAAATCTAAACAATTTGCAAATTATATACCTACACTATCACATACACACTCTCTCTCAAATTAATAAGAAAACTTGTGCACAAAATGTCACAGTCAATATAAAAATTATTTGACAAAAAAATTATGGTAAACTCATAAGGAATAAGAGAGAGAGAGAGATAGAGATCACATAAAAAGGTAGAAAAGTGATATGTATAGAGAGAGAAAGAGATAAGAAAAGGATTACGGGGGTTGTAGAGACAACAAGGGACAAGTTTTATGGTTTTTTCCAAATGAGGATTAAATTACCCACCCTCAGGATGTTCCCCTCAATGACAGACAAAGAGAGAGAGAGAGAGAGAGAGAGAGTTGTAGAGGTGGTTAAAATAAATAAAAAATCTAAAAAAGCAGGAGCTGTCATAGACACATGGAAATAAACTGCAACAAGGATGCTAATGTTGAGGTATTGTATAATAAATACAGGTTAACACATAATTTGGCAATCATTAAAAAATTCCCTCTTAATGTTATAACATGGACAAAATGGACTTAAGAGAGAGAGAATAAACTACAAATATTTATTGAAAGCAATCTCAATTTTATTCTTCATTCTTTTCCATCATTATACATTATTCACAGAATTGTATGTATCATCAAATAAATGTTTGGAACAAGTTTAGTTTGGACAAGGCAAAGTTGATGCATGTCCAATGTACGTACGTACATAGCAGCTGATATTCCCCCGTCAAAAAGTTTTTTGTGTCCTTGCCTCTCTAACAACAAATCCTCATGTGCATATAAAATTCTACTAGTTTATTTTATAATCTCAAGTAATTTTTTAATTTGAATCACATGCACAACACGCATCCATTTTTAATTTCTTCTCCCTCTCTCTCTCCATTTTTTTGTAACTGATCTTCTCAACTTGTTTCTGAGTGTTCAGTTAATCTCATAAAATCCTGACAATGATGAGTTGTATGACTAAATTGTCCACTAAAAATTTCTTTGTACTAATTGGGCCCCATTTTTTCACCTGGATTTTAAATGGATCCACAATTCAGAGTCAAGAATCAAAAAAAAAAATTTAAATGCAATTAATGACAGGATAGCCCCTATTTTAAATGCAACTCTATAATTTTCTGTCATAGTCACAACTCACAGTAACAAAAAGAATTTAAAAATTTACATATTATGCATCTTTAAATATTATGGCGAATTTCCAACAAAAATTAATCCAACATGTTGGTTGATCCAGACATAAAAAAAGTTGTTACAATTTTTTTTTCAAGAAATAAAAGTGATTCCTCAATAATTATAATAAATATTATAGAAGTGAATAATATTATCAAATAAAAAGTAATAATTGGTTAAGTGAAGCAAGGGTAAGCAGAAAATTTAATATTTTTTTGTACTTTTTTTTCACTCTAAGTCTGTGAATCTGTTTATGGCTTAGTAGGAATAATGGCTAATGTTATAACATGATTTAGTTTTTGGTTCACTTAAACTAAAACCCGTTGGATAAGAGATTAATGAAATCCTTTAAAAGACAGAAAAGAATTCACTTTTTTTATCTTTCGTCTCTCTTCCCCTCCGTTTGACTTGTTGTTGTTGTTGACTGCCGTCTCTTTACTTTTCTCTCTCTCTCTTTTCATCTTTTTTGGTTTGCTTGACGGATCTTTGAACATTGTGAATTTACAGATAAAGGCCGCCGTCAAGGCGGAGCTGCTCACACTTTTACAAGAGAGAGAGAGACTCTTTTCATTCACACACAATAATAACCACAACAATAAGCTTCCATAAAAAATTAAGCTTGTTTTTCCTAGTACACTTTCCAAAGAAAGCACACACACACACAGGTAATACATGTATAGTCTTAAACTGGATTTAAATTCAAATTGATAAGTCAACAAAAGGTACAAGTGTGGGAAATAAAAGTTTGTTGAGTATTGAGCATTACATTTTTTTCCCTATTTTTTAACGTCCCCACTCCACACTCATACACGAGGGAGACTTGTGAGTAAAAAAAAGGTGGAGCATCATTTAACAAAATAATTCTATATCTCTCAACAATTTTTTCAAACTAAATTACAAACTAGAAATAAAAAAAAGGAAAATTCTTCTACAAAATGTACAGTCCTATAATATTAAGTTGAGGTAAAAAAATTGTTTTTAGTTGTGCAAAAAAGTCATAAACTGATGGCTAGACGTAGTATTTTACTCAAAACAAAAAGATTGATGTAAGGGTGGTCTTTCCAACAATTATTTATTGTTTTGGCATGTTTTTTTCAGGAATTAAATCTTCAAAGAATCCTGTTAACATTGAGAACATGGAATTTGCGAGAAATCATACAAATTCTTTTTCGTTTTCTTTCATTTTCATTTTTTTATGTAATTGTTTCTTTCAGAGAAAAAAGATGTGAAAATAGGAAATGAAAAACTTAAATTCTTGGAATTTGTTTTTACTCTTTCAATGAAAAGAAAAATGTGAATGGTACAGTTCATTTGAATTTTGTTTAAATATCTTTACATTGTACAATACAAAGAGTAATACAGATAAAAAAAAGTTTTGAATGAATAGAACGACGTGTGTGTCCTTCCCTTCATTAGCTCTCAAGTGATTAAAGCTTAAATCTTTTGTAATAATGAAATGGTTACACAATAATGAAATTAAAAATCTCCCTTCCAGCTCCTTTTTTTCCAGTTGAAGCCTGTCCGTACCTGGTCTCTTTTTCATTGTTAATATTTCTTGGACACATTACACACGGTGGTTTAAAATTAAAGGAATATTTCTTTAATTGCACAACTGATTACTTTGAATTCAATTCATAAAAATTATGCACTACTTTTCCTTCCAGAATATTAGGACTATATCATGTTTAAAGCATAATTAGTTGTTAGTACAGAGTCGTTAGAAAACTATTTTCTAGATAAATGAAATATATTGTCCATGCATTCCATGTATTTTCAAATACATGACATGTAATGGTCAATTCGTTTCTTTTCTCCAAGCTTGTTAATCTTGTACATGTTAGAGTACTAATGATAATTACAGTAAAGAATAACATGAAAATTTACATGAATTTAGTTCTCTCTCTCATAATGATTAGAATGAAGTGCTGGGATATTTAATAGCTTTGGCTCATCACTTTATATCTTTCAACTTGTTCATAAGAAATGATTGAGGGGGTGTTCGTGAGAAAATGTTACAACTTTTTTTTGTGTGTAATATATTCGTGCAACATTTTCTTTTCACTGTAATGTTATACTTTTATAAAAATTTAGTTTGTTGGTGGACAAGTTATATCGGTATCAGTAATATCTTGATTTTTTTTAAATTAAAATTTATTCACAGACACAATCACATTCTTCTGTATCCAACCAAAATTTTGTCTGTGTTTTTTGAGGAGAATTTTTCAAGAACTATTTAGCTGAAATTAACAACTTTTTCGTGTCACTTTTACTTTGATATAATTAAGTTGTATTCATTAGTTTAACAAATTGTACAAAAAGGTTGATTTTTTTTTGTAAAGTTCTATTTTTTATATTTGTGAATATAACATTGATGATGATGACTCTAAATTCTCATGTTATTTTAAGTCAAAAAGGAAATAGAGGGAGAGAGAGAGAGAGAGAGAGAAAGTTGATTAGACTAAATTATAAATTATTACAAAGAAGGGGATTGGATGGCAGAGAGAACTAGGGAATTTTTCACGACTTGATTTTACCCTACAATGATGATGGCACTATTACAAACACAACCTATAATTAACTAAAAATCTGACACTACATCTCAGAAAATATGACAGAGGTGTATCTTCAAACTGTCATTAAATTAATCTTTTAAAATTGTCTTTAATTTTATCAGGCTTGATAATATCACTAAAATCGTGTTTGATAATGTTTATGACAAAGGAGAGTGAAAACTGATAAATTATAAAGATTTAAATTAATTATTTTATTTTTTTAAAAATTTCTAGATGTGGCAAGACATCGAAAGTGTTTTGCTTGGGGAGGCGTCCTCCGACACATCAGGAGGACTTCAAAGTGACCCCTCAAGTCCGACAGGTTCCTCAATATCGTCAACCTCCACACGCCGTTGTTCAGAGTCTCCACTGGCTGGTCAATCCATTTCCTCTTTGTCACCGTCAGACCATGGACAAAGTTATCAACACATTCAATGTGTCTCCCCCTCCCCTGACTGTTATCGTACAAATATGGTGATTGATGTAATTTCATCAGACAATTCTTCCAATGTTCTCCCCTTCAGTAATTCTGAAGACTACATTGATTTAGATTTACTAATCAATCGAGCAGCGGAAGACTTGTCCTTTTTTCCAACTACCAATGCAGCCCATCACGTGACATCAATCACAAATAGTCATAATCATAGTAACCATCATCATCATAATAATATTTTAGGGGGCAATTCAATGGACTCGATTCAATTGTCTTCAAATAATAATAATAGCAACACTATGAAGAATAATAATAATTCAGACCATGCAACAATTATTAAATATGAGAATATAAAATATGAAAGTCCTCAACATCATGGACATCCACCACGACTACTAGAAATGTCATCAGCCACAACCACAAGCCTGCCATCAATAGTCCGATCCCCCCTTGGTACAAACAATTTACAACACTATGATGCCATCATGACTGTGATCCCAAATGGCCAAATGTCTCCCCCCGCGAGTCCTAGTAGTTGTAACAGTAATAGTAACAGTGGTAATGTGTATGGTAGTACGAACAATATTCAATTAAATGGTAGTCATTCCATGTCATCCTCAAAAGTTGGTGGTTCTAGTGTCATAAATGGGATTTGTGGGGGAAATGGGCCACTTGGAACGTCCTCCAATGGACCATCCCTAACACTCCTCACCTCAGTTTCTCAACAATCATCATCATTGCTGAGCAATGGGAATGGAAGTAGTGTAGGCTCAACAAATGTTCACAATCATAATAATAATAATACTGTAGTTCTTCCAAGTATTTCAACCCTTGGAGTTTCTTGTGGTGTCAAAACCAACAATTCTATTAGTCTTTTTCATAGTTCAGTGACTCCCAATAATTCAGGGTCTGTCACCAATACCAATACCACAATTACAACTGCCTTACCAATTCAATTAAAAGTGATGACACCACCATCATCACCCAATTTGGTAGAATTATTGACCTCAACCCCAACCTCATCATCCTCCTCCTCCTCCACATCATCCTCATCTTCTTTGTCTTCAGTCTCATCTTCTACGTCCACAAATCTTCAAAATCAAAATCAACACCCAGCCCTAGTCCCCCCTCCCAATTCGAGGGGCTCTCTCAATGGTAATGATCCTTTGAGTAAAGCTGGGAGAAGACCCAGACGTGGATGGGGTCGAAAGAAAGTGACGACCCATACTTGTTCTCATCCCGGGTGTAATAAAACTTATACAAAGTCATCCCATTTGAAGGCTCATTTGAGAACACACACAGGGGAGAAACCTTATCAATGTAATTGGAAAGGATGTGGATGGAAATTTGCGAGATCCGATGAATTGACAAGACATTATCGGAAACATACCGGGGATCGCCCTTTCCACTGCCGGTTGTGTGACCGAGCTTTCTCTCGCTCGGATCATTTGAGTCTCCATATGAAGCGACATGTGAGTGTTTAATTAATCATCCAATTTATCAAAACTTTTCTCTCTATACTTTTTTTATACGTAAGTGAACACACTATATATTAATTACAGATATAGAATACTGTAGAAAACACACACACTGTATAAAAAAATCGCAAATGGTGATCAAATTTGAACGATGAAGCAAAAAAGGACGAAGGAAGCGCAATTTTATTGATCTTCAAGAGAGAGAAATAGAGAGAGAAAGAAAAAAATTATTAATTATAATTAAATATATAATTAAAAATATATATCATACATTTTATTTCTTTATTCATTTAAAAAAAATACCTTACCCTTATATAATGTACATTACATACAAATATATACCTTACAATTTTATGTATTGAATATTTCAATAATTCAACAAAAAATATCTTCAATGCTATTCTTTAGACTGTAGAGTTTACTTTAAAATAAACTTTAGTTAGCTTAGATTTTTCTCTTTTATTTCCCCATTCATAATTAATTATTTTTTTTGATTACCCTTGATTGTGGGTGCTTGACTTTTGTGTATGTTTCCCTTTGTAATTTTATTTTGACTTGAAAGCACAGCTGTGCTATCCTTAAAGGATGTAGATTTTTAAGAAAAAAAAGATATTATTATATTATATTATAAAAAATATGATTTATATTTTTGAAAATAGCACGAAATAAAAATATTTTTAAATATTAATTTAAAATCCTATGCTTAATACAATTTTACCTTACTTGAAACATGTAACTTTTAAAAAATTTATTATATTTCTTTTGAATTGTTTCTTGTTGTCACTTTAACTATTTACCTTCAATTTTTTTTACCTGTCGTTAAGTTTTTATTTTTTTGGGTTCTTCTCGTCCTTGGCATGAAAATGGGTATGATTCTTCTTTGATTTTTGTTGTAGTTTTTTTTAAAAAAAAATATTTATAATGTTAACTGTAATTTAATAACAAAGAAAAAATTAATTCTCTCTCTATATTTGTAATGCTCTTTAAAATTTTAAGATTAGTCTCTAGATTTGTCATCGAATTAAAGGTAACTCATAAGTATACTCAATCCTGATATTGTTGTAGTATCTGTAGAAATATCTTTAAAAAATACAGAAATTATTAAATTTAATAGGCTCACTAATTAAATGTCAATAATTGTATTCGCTCTTGTTCAGCTTAAAATTAGGAAATTGTAGGCTCAATACAAAAAAAACATGCCTTTTGTCATCACAATTAAATGTCA
The DNA here is from genome assembly GCA_034700945.1 of Arrhopalites spinosus. NCBI lineage: Eukaryota > Metazoa > Arthropoda > Collembola > Symphypleona > Arrhopalitidae > Arrhopalites > Arrhopalites spinosus. The sequence goes on from JAQIVZ010000130.1 coordinate 104,855, forward strand.
AGTTCAAAAAATTAAATTTTAAAGCACTTTATATAATCTAAAAATAATTAAATAATATAAAACGAAACAAAAATTAATTAATATAAAATTTATATGACATTTACTTATGCAAGTTGAAATTTAAAGACTCGATGAAAAAAACAAACAAAACAAAATGCAATGTACAATTTTATTAAACTTTTAAAATGAAATTTATTATTAAAAAAACTTTTAACTATAATCATGATTCTCAATAGTTAGAAATAGAACAGGAGAAAGTAGAGAAAACTCTTTTAACCGTTAAAGTCCTAAAATAAAACAATCTTTTCTTATTCTATTTAATTTAATTAAAAAAGAAAACAACATAATGAATGAAGGATGGACAACATGAAAAAATTAAATTGTGCTAACAGTAATTTAAATTAACTATAGAATATTGTAGGCTCAACAAAAAGAAGAATAAGCTTAAAAAAATTACAATAGTAAAAAATCCTTAGCTTTAAAATTTCAACCCATCATGGAGACAACCAAAAGAAAAAGGAAGAAGGACCCTCTACTCATGCAAAAAAAATAATTACCCTATAAATTAAGATTTAATGAAGAGAAGTAAAATAATGTAATAGAAAAAAAGTCGGGAATTTATAGTATACTTAGTGATATGGGCTACAGTCAAGTCAACAAAGTAAGAAAAAAAATGTTTGATGTTTTAAACTGAGTGATAAAAAAAGAAAAATATTATTTAGTGCACTACAATTTACAAAAGAAGGAAAAGAAGTTTTAAAAAAAAGAAATTACTGTAATTTCCATACTGCAGCTTAATTAATAAAAATATTAATGTTTTCTCTATACCTGAAAAAAAATGTTTTTAACTGACGATGAGACAATCAACCATAAAATTTTAATTTCATGCTTCATGCTCATTTTCATAATTAAATTTCATATAATTTTTCTTTTTCAGTAAATAGTCTCATTTGTTTACAGATGACTCCTAAAAAAAATTTGTTTGTTGGCAGTTGTACAAATATCTCTCTCTCTTGCTTGTTTACTAAAAATGCGGTCAAAATTTTCTTTGTAAAAGGAAGAAGCAGACAGTTTAAGCCTTGGGCGGAGTGATGGTGAGCAATGAGCATCAACGTGGACATCCTATAGACTCTGTCTGAAATAAAAATTGAAAGGTGTTCATCTCATCCATTTGATTTCATTGGAGACTACAAAATTGTATTTGGAACTTTCAAATAGACGATGGCTATCCTATAGGAGATGCAAAGAGAGAGAGAGAGAGAGATGAAATGATTTTGCAAGAAAGTGAAACGGTATTTGTTAATTTACAATTCTGATTCTCAACACACAAACACATACCATGTCAAGTTAGATAGATAGACATAGCCGTAGCCGTAGCATGAGCCTCGTGGATTTTTGAGACTTGTAATCGATTTATCATCTCAAATCGCGTCTCATGCGCACCCACATTTACCGTATTATCTCTACTAGAAGCCCAATCTCCAATATAGGCCCAGTCTCCAATATAGGCCCACTCGAAATGCGTTATAAATTTATTCATCTTAGAAATGTGCCTTTGAAGCCGAAG